>JAUZNC010041213.1:0-55924 GCA_034780395.1 Vannuccia rotundouncinata | reverse complement strand
ATTCAGACAGTTATGTGTATATTATAAAGTAAAATGAATACAGTGGAATTTACCACGAAAACTAAGACAATCTAAATGGTATAAATCTTTATTGAGACGAAAAGAATGCAAAATTTTAATAACAACTAAAATTAATTCAACAAAAATATAAACTGTCTGCGTCTATATGCTTAGTATCGTGCTAACCCTTAATTTCAGTTTTATGTTTTGACTTAAAACGATATAGACTTTCTATATTGGTATTTGAAGGCAGAAAGGTCAATAAATTGAGGCAGCGTTATAAGCAGCCGAAGTTGATTGATATTTATGCCTGAAAATACCAATATTTTTGGAAGTCTACTGTTATTGCTTCCTTCCTTAAAAAATTTAAAATGCTTTTATAATAATTACTAATCCAAAAATTCACTTGCGAATAAGACGTTATAATAATTCAACATGAATGAACTTGTTTATTTACTGAATATAGATATATCCCTATAGTAGACAGATTTCGGGTTTGGATGATGAGATTAAGGTTAAAGAGTTTAATAAGAAAGAATCTTACTTCATGCTGACGGAATATGAATTAATTATGTTAGAAGACCTTTAGCAAAAATCTGTAGAAAAATGTACTGATCAGCAAACGCAGCGACACATTCATATGTTCCAACAATATATTTAAAAGCAAGAAATTCAAAACTGTGCCAAATGGGATGTTTAGTGATTATCTCAGATTGTTCTAATTATACGATATATACGCCCCATCTAGTCTCGTTTGTATTCGTGCTTCGATTTAACGGTATCCCACGTCACCAACAATAAATCGTTCAATTAAAAAAGTGCAAGGCGAAGATTTCAGACGAGCTAATGGTATCCTGAAAGCTATGGCCAAGAAAAGTCCAAAAGGTATGACGCTATGTGAAGACTTAACCGCGAAATTCTTTAATATTTTGATCGTTCAATTGATATTAAAATTCAAGAGCAGATTCTCTTCAACATAATTTATTATTTTGGATTTCGCGGACGTGAGAATCTTAGTGACTTAAACTCAGACGACAATGACAAATAATACGTTGCTATAAATACAACGTTAATGAGCAACAATGTTAAGGCATCGTTGGTTTATAAAAAATACAGTCTCAAGAAAGATACAAGAATTTATGCGACAGCTAACACAGTTTTACCTATACCCTGTTGAAGTCCACAAACTTTATCTCTCACGCTTACCCGCTGTTACACTCGATGAAACTCTTTTCCCAAAATGGATGAAAAGTGGTTACTCGTCAATATAGTGGTGTTTGAAAAGACACCTTGGGTAATTTTTTTATCAAAGTTGTCAGAAAAGCGATACTCAAATCACTGTGTACGTATTGTGACAACTGTCTCGGTTCTGAAAGAAAATTGCTATTCTAACGAGGAGGTTTCTGCGGTAACTGGACATAAGAATATGGCTTCTGAACAACGATATTCGCGGAAGAGAAGTGCCAAAAGATTCAATGACTTGAGAAAAGCATTAAGTATTGGCAGGAGTGCTTCACCCATCAGCTAAGATAATCAATCAACAACAAGAAAGAGGAAATTATTGTGAAACAAAAGCGTAACACATCGACGATGTCGTCTGTCGAACATTCTAATGCAAGGGGTTTCAAAAATTATTCACATTCATGGACCGTTTAACAATTGTACCATTTCTAAGTGAATTTTTAAATTGTGTTATGTGCCCAGATTTGTTAACCTTGTTTTTTTGTGAAGTAAATGATTATCTTTGTTAACTTGTTAATAAAATTAGCCGGCAGAAATAAAATTTCTGCCGGCTGCTATCCGGAAAGAATTATTTCCTCTATTTTTTCAAATATTTCGTGGGTATATAAAAATCAATTGGACGATGAAGTAAGCAGTAACAATATTCATTTTTAGTCGAACAGTTAGTCGAATTATAACCACCCATTTTGAGGCAAACTTTATTTAAGTCTACCAAACTTGTTTCCATTGTCTAATCAAAAAGTTAAAAATATTAGGAATCCGGAGAATGCAACTGTCAATATATTGATGTGAGTATTTTCACAGAATGCGTTTAAAGTCATTAACAAAAAAAATAAATTGAGTCATATATCTTGCCAACTATAATTGTCATACTAACACTGATATTACAAAAATAGAAGATAATAATATACAAATAAAGCGAAATATATAATGACGGATGTCAACAAATAGACCAAATAGAATCCTTTAATGGCTACAATATCTCCCGCTAATGGATGTTAGAAAAGAAGGAGAAGTCATATTCACTCATATAGACATTATATAATTATACTTTAAATATACTTTACATATAACGGCAGGCTATTTTACATGGCAGTATGAGGAAGTTGGCATGTCTATAGTTTTGTTAATCTATAAGTCTGTTGCTCAGGAAAAACACTGAATATTAAAATATATATGCATCAATGTTAAAGATTAAAAAAAATATTGTATGCCCATATACATTACACTATAACCACAATTTTTTTGATGCATATATATTTAAATGCATATTAAACAAATATCCAAATGTTTGTTAAAGTATAAAAAAAGTTTTGTGGATGTTTTTAAATCAAAACATAATTAAATTAAGAAAACATTTGTCTATAAAAAGTTACAACTAATTATTTCTTCATAAATTTAACCTTTATTCTCGGTCTTTTAAAAGCATTAAATCCATCGGTAACGAGTAGAGCGGCATGTTTGAAGTACCCCAACTCATCCAGAACACACTCTCCCTCCACCATACAATTCTCAACCCTCACTTGAACTATAAGTGTCATTGGAAGCGAAGCGTCTGCATTGTAGGGATAATTATTTAAACAAACACACATCTTCATTCTCTTCTGTCCATCTTCAAATAAGCCAAGCTGGACCAACCACCCTCCAAGTGCAGCTGGTAGAAGAAGTCCTGAAGAGCGTGTATGGGTACCATCTCCCGAATCATACATAATGAGTTTATTCCAGGATTTTCTTAGATATTCTTTATTGTGATAAACAGTGTCTGGTATGAACTCACACTGTCCATCTGGATCAATTAAGGTCGCTGGACCGTAGTTCCCATTAAATGGATTTGTTCCTACAATTCGGAGCATTTCTGAAAGTTGCAACATTTTAATTTAGAGTCACTTCAAATATAAATACAAACAAAAGGAATAATAATTGTAACAATAATTAAAATACTTTAAAAATAATAATAAATGTTCTCCAAAATTATAAAACTGTCCATGTAGTCAGCTCTGACAACCAAAATATTAAAAGATAAATAATGTTTACTAAAATAAAAAATCATACAACTTACTTGCTGTCGGTGGAGGAAAATTCATTTCATCTAAAAGCAAAAATTTTAGCAACAAGAATTAATTAAAATATAGTGAACACAAGACGAGAAATTAATATTGTGACGGTGATTTTCTGAAATAGTTTAACAATAAATGAAGATTTGTGAAGTTGCAATTTGCTATTTTATATTGTTCTTAGAGACAGTTTAGATAACAAAGTTTCATAAAGTAAAAAAATGAAACATTACGTTTCTATGAGTAGTATGGACGGAGTAGGGAGGCAGCTTCCACTCCACTTTTGGAAGATTATTACATTTCCAAACTAGCCTTAATAAGACCATGAAACGGAATCATAGAATCAAAACATTGCTATCGGAAGACATTACAAACGAGAAAGAATTCAAGACTGTTCAATATTTTGATGATATTGACTACAAGTATCTTCCAGCACAACTCGATGTTTTCAGGACTACATTAGCTCAAAAGTCAGTAAAGGTGACATACTTTCATAATATTGTTTCAATTATAAGACAATTATCGAATGATGAGTAAGCCATGATTGATGGAGTTCTTCAAATTTGCATTGTTTCTCTAAATCCGTCAACAATTATTGAACAGTGGAGAACAAACTGCATTCTCTTTGGCTAGACGACTCAAGACCTGGCTTGGATGCTGGATGACACAAGAACGCTTAACTCGTTAACCAAATAGCACTGGTACAAAGAATAGACAATTGAAGAGCAATTTATGTTGTAAAGATAATTGGAAAAGGCTTTTCCTAGTTTTTTGCAACTTTTTAACACGCAAACAGCATTTTGAATTCTTAAACTATAAAAGTCCCTCCTCCTAAATTTCTACGAAAGCGATCCACGAGAATCAATACTTGTAAGATAAAAACTTACTGTCAACTTGTACAGAAGCATTTCGATAGTCGGCAGTCACTTGAATAGCGGCATCTACAAGAGAGGAAAATGGAATCAATAACTATTGACAACAAACAGATTTATTTTGTAATATCTGACAAGATTACGTGATAAATTAAAAACAAAATTAATTCAAGTTTGAGTTGAATGATCATGTAATATATTCTCAGTATATAATAAAAATATTCAAATCAAATAGAAGAAAATTTACGTCTGTTGTTGGGTTTCATTTCTGTTTCCACGTCAACAAGAGATTTTCTATCTGTCTGAACTTGTGAGTCTAAAATATAAATAAATATTGGACAGTGTTGAAGCTGAAGACAAAATTTAAGTCTGTAGAAAATCTTAAATAGTTTCAGTTATGAAAAGATATTTTACCCGAAACTTGAATAGGAAAATTTTCGACTGATATTTCTTCAACTGGATGATCGTCGTCTGAAACCAATTTAATTTATCTTATAATCAAAAAGCAGTTCCGAACATTTAGTCAACAATAAAACCTCGAAGAATAACGAAAGATTTTTAAACAACTCATTGAAACAAGAAGATCTATTCAACATATTTACTTTGCACATTTTTTAAATCTTCAGGAACATCCTCCACTGAATCATCGGTTTCCCCAAAAATATCAGGAGCGGAGTTGGAACCTAAAATGAAGATAAAAGAATTAATAATATCATCAGAAGGATCTTCTAAATAATAAACAAAACATAACTTCTTCACTGACTGTGTGGAAGAGAATCTGTTCTATCCAAGACCAAGTCCTCTACTAGACCCTCTTGTGTAACAAACTTTGGAACTGTGAAGTTGTGACCACAGACACAGCGGACTTTTCGCTGTCCTCCGCACATTGAAATGATGGTTTTTACTTGTATTTTCATCTTTTCAACCTTCTTAGAACACTGATGGACACCTGTTCTGATACCATCAATGTTGGCTACTCTAGGTCTCATCTCTGAAAGGTCACCATGGTGATGAGCGATGGTAACATTTTGTTCTTCTCTTTTCACGCGAACATCTTCTTCCAGATGTTCAAGTTTCTCCTTGAGGATATCAATGTCCACAACTTTTGTCTTCAGAACGTCAATCTCTCGTGACATCAGCTGATTTTGACGAACTGAAATATCAAAAAGTTTACAACACATAACATCTGTCATTTCACAAATTTTGGAACTAAAATTTGAAGAATAAAACACTTTTACTACAATTTGATGTCCAGATAAATGAGAACGCGGATTTAATTGGCGATAAAACTCTAGAAAACCATTGTATTACTTTTATTATTTACATGAAATTTGGACATTGAAAAACATTTGAAAAATGTAGCTGTCAGATGCATAAATATAAAATAAGTTTTTTATAATTAGATATCGTTTAAATATACATTACTGATCCGAACTATATATGATTGATTGATTATTAAAAATAAAATAACGAGTAACATATATTTATGAATTTTGAGCATCCCCACAAAACAGTTTAAATGCAAGAGAAATATTTCACATATATGAATTAGAAGAAGTGATCCAGGGAATGTCCTTCTCAAATCCCAGATCTCACAATTGTAAGGCTATCTGTGTTCTAATGTGTTTTAAAATGGAGAAATGTTTATGAATCATTCTTCTCTTTAAAAATGTATAATTTATACTATAATTTATATGGTCCTGGGCCCTGCTCTGTTCTGTATGGTCGTCAGCAGGTTAAACCCCATCCACGACACATCATGCATCATCAAATACATCAAAGCCTAGTACACTGACACAACCCTAATACAACCTATGCCACGATAGTTAGAAGGAAGGAAGGAAAAAATTTCCAGCTTTCAATTTATAATAGCACTTGTCATCACTCAAGAATGCATGGCTACCCTTCGCACCATAATGGTGTCATTACAAGGAACATCTGTCAATGTATCCCATGGTATTCAACTGGTGAAGCATGTACATCAACACCTTCAAAACTTGAGGAATACCATTGAAACCAGGCACACTCAATGGTTTGAGAAAGCTCTGTTCCAAACTCAACCGAGTATCCTCATGTCATGTAGGTCAACAGAAACACCGGGATAATACTCCTGCAGATAATCTAAATGAGTATTATCAAAGGAGTATCTCTATTCCATTGTTGGAAAACCTCATGACCAAACTTGTCACCAGATTCTTTGAGCCCCATCAAGAGCATTATAAAGCACTTGCTTTGCTTCCCTCGAATTCAACTGCATCTCTGGTCAACATGACATTGGATGAACTGATTCTCCACATATGCTTTTGACCAAACTTGAAATGTGGAAAGAAAAGTGGTGCAACAAGACTTTGAAATGCCCTAGGACTATCTCTGAGACACTAAGAAGTGAATGCTCAACTTTCATATTCCCCTAGATAAACCTGATTCTCCGGAATCTCACAGCCCTGGCCGTAACCTCATGTTATGTAGAATGATTGTTTAGCTTATTAAAATGATTAAAAACTTCTCTTTGATCAACTATGGGTCAGTCACGTTAAACTGACTTAGCACTAATGAGTATCCATCAACAAATACCTATTTGTGCAGACATTATCATAAAACAGTTTGTAAGACTGAACAAAAGGCGGATAGATATTGATCTTATTGATACTGAGTAGTCGGCTATTTATAGCTAATATGTTTGTATTAATATATTATGATGTATATTATATTGAGTGTTGAACTAGGTGGCGCTTGTACATATTGTATTAGAATCATTGCTTTGGTCTCCATATGCCACTTCCTTTTTTGTGTTGATATACTGACTCTTTGGTTTATTGTTACATATGATCATATTATATTCTGTTGAATATCTGTAATAAAAATCTATAGATTTGTAGCATATTTGTTCTTATAATAAATATCATAATTTAAGGATATCTTGTTTAAATATTATACTCTGTCATTTTTATTTCGGCTGAATTTTTTTGATCCTCTCGAAACCTACCATTTTACAAGTTGTAAAATATGGCCTAGAATTTGCATCTATAAGTATTCCAATCTGGAAACCCCACTGAAATATTCCTATCTGCGCCACAGAACATAGTTAAAAATTGAAAATAAAAATCTTCCAGGGGTGCCAAAAATTGAGTAAAAAACATATTGGGGGGGGGGGGGGGGCTGAGGCCACCTAGCCCATCTAGCTCTGTGGTCTCTGGGTATTATTGCTTGTTGTTGACTTTAACCCTAAATAAACAATTATGGAACTAAATTATTCACTTCAAATATTTTACTATTAAGTAACTAGTACTATTACTACACTATAACTATAATTGAATAATAGTTATTTTTATATTATAAAAATATATATTAACTTATAGCATTTTTGTTAAAAGCAAGTTATATATAACTTAAAATGTAGCCAACAAAGGATTAACAAATTTTTAGTGAAAAAATGACCAAACCTAGAACTAAATATACCAGGGGGTCATTTCTCGAAGCTCACGCAAATCGCAGCATGCAAGTTGTAAACTTACCACTATCATACCATCATGATGAAAGAGTGTTTCTTGATACTCTGGTAAAGCACTCATAAACTGTAACTTTTCCTATTGGTCAACAAATAACTCATCGATTTACACCAAAATATTTACCTTGTCTATTGTATAGTCTAAATTATGGAAGCTTCCACGCCCACAAATATTCATATATAATGAGCAACTTTGTTACTTTGATTGTTTATATTTCGGCTTGTATAAATGTGCTTTAAAATTATTAAAATAGAACATATATTATTATACCTATATAGTATATGCTTTGATTGTTTTTAATTAATAAGATGATTTTGTAGCATGTCTATATAGATAGCCTTGATTTTTAATTTGATCTTAGAGTATTAGGCTATTTTAAAATAGATTTAAAAAACTTTTGGATGTATATATATTTATATATGAATATAAAATATATTAATGATAAGGATTCTCAATAAATAATACTATTTTATTCATTGAGATTATCAATATAAATGAAAACCTTAATAAATAGAATCACAAAACAACTGAACAAATCTATCTAACGAACGAATCTTACAACAACAAAAAAAGTTTATCTTAAGCTATTTTAGAAATTACTTAGGCTATATTTTATATTTAAATTTAACAGCTTTTTAAAACTATATTTATTATGTTATAGTTCAAAAAGAAAAGAAAACATTATAAACCCATTGTATTTCCCTTATTGTTAAGTAGATGGGAGGATTAACACAAAATTAAAATATAAAAAACACTTACAACTGCTTTGACCCACTTATAAATAGTTACCAACTTTATACTATATTTAGAACACCAGATGATGTATCTGCAACCTGTAATAGTTTCGAGAAACACTCTTTTGCCTAAAAGTAGTAATTTACAATTACCAGCGTGTTGCTATTTTTAGTCCACGCGTAAGTTAGCACAAGTTTCGAGAAATGCACCCTCTGATAAGTTTATGACTTATGCCTATGAGAGTTTCGAGAAACTACCCCCAGAGCTGTACTTGGTATCAAAATAAGCAAAAAAATTATTGAGAATGACAGAAAAAGCCCCTAAAACTTATATGCTTGGGGTATAAACAAAATGTTCCATTTCATGTAAATTCCTTATATAAGAAATAAAAACTTTAAAATGTAAATAATTGTTTTATGATGCATTTTGAAATATATAATATTAAATAATAGATATAAACATGTATATAAAATATCTAAATACAGAATAACTTCACCATACATAAACATTGTGAGACTGAAATTTATATGGAGACTTTAAAATAAAAGAATATAATAGCATAAGGAATGTAAAAAAAATAGGATAACGTAATTATTAGAAAAAATATATTTTACTGTTGCTTACTTAGTTTCTCAATAGCTGTGGACATTTTAAAATAAGTAAAATAATTTTATCCGGAACTATGAATTTGAAACTGAAAGTTAAATATTATTAAAGATATATTTAAAGCAAATCTATTGATTAGTTAAAACAAAAATAATTTAAATAATTTACGAATCATATCAAGCCATTTGGTGAACTAAACTATTAAAGAAATACTAACATCTATTATGTAGTAATAAGATTTTCAAAACACACTTTAATTAATTAATTAATAAATAAATAAATCATATATTTGACAAATTTTCGTTACAAATTCAATACAAAATCTCTAATTAATACAACGACAATTAACTTTAACAATATAATGTAGTATATGAGCTATATATACTCTGCATGTTCCGAAATGTTAAAAATCTTTAAATAAAAATAATAAAATTATTATTGTGTTACCTGATTTTTGGGATTAGGAAAAAGCTTTCGTTTATGATGCTCATAATTTTAAGTCTCGATCGATCGAGTCAGTTACACATCACCGCTGCTGGTTCTCATGAAGTTACTTCCATGGGACCAACATTTTCACGTCCTCTCCGGAGAACAGAGTACATGATCCCTATGGTGGGCCGAAAAGCCCCTAAAAGAAACAATCAATACGACTGGAGAATATTCCGCGGCGTACGGAAAATCGGGAATTCGGAAAACCGGGTTTTAATTAGCCGAGCCAGCCTATTCGGCTTTCCTTGCTCGGCTTCTCTCTTTTTCCGGCGCTGAGAGGTTACCCAATTAGCAGGGTACAAGAAGAATAAGAAGAAAGTTACTTCTATGGGATCTCTAGTTTCAAAAATAATCTACCATGAATTTTGACAAATTGTAGGAATATATATTTATAGTACTGCAGGCGTCTATAGACGTCATGTAAGATGTCATGTTTCATGTAAGATGTCATGTTTCATGTAAGATGTCATGTATAAATGTCATGTTTCTATAGAAACATCTAATTTATTTAATAAAAATGAAGTGTAGGTATCGCATTTTAACATATTAATATATTATTAACACACAAGATAAAAGCTAAGACATGCTTTCAAAACCATTTTAATATAATTATATACATATTAATGCAATGTTGTAGCTACACTACATTAATTAAAGTAACTAAGTCCCATCATAAAATATTAATTTTATCAGTTTACATTATAATTATACATTAAAAAAATGTACAATTCTTTAATATTGTAGTGTCAGAATTTACCAAATTAAAGAGGCTTTTCTTGTAACCTACGAAGTCATTCGCGATATCATTCAAAATCAGTTTGCACTGTACTTGTCTGTCTTATCTTTGTGTATATGCTACCGTGATGCTGTCATATTTGATCTTAACTAAGTTTTCATACATCGCAGAGCAGAAAATGTTTTTTTGAGAAGTAGCGTTTGTGACAAGAGGAACGACTTACGTAATAACCAAGTGACTATGCATAACTACTTGTCAATCCAATAAAATTTAGATTTGTCTGCTTTCTTTGTTTCAGATAATCGTGGCCGCACCTTTAAAACCCGCATTTCTCACTTTTTACTCTAGAAATTCTTTCCCACTCAGAAAACTGTCAAATTAGATCGTAAACAACTTATGTCTATGTCTGCACATTTATTTTGAAGAAATAATTTTCTTATCCACTGTTTCGGCTCGAATAGTGGATCCTGCCTAATAAAAGCGTTTTTTGATAGAATTTGAGCCATCGAGATCTATGACCATAAAATAAATTTTCCTATAAATTGCGTCCATGAAGTCATTGAATATGGTAGCCAAATCTTCATTGTTCTAATTAAACATCGGCGTCATACCGAGTGGGCGCCGATTTCTTCAAAGGGTTGTCTATAGAGACGCATCAAATACCCATTGAAAGCTGTCGGTTAGTGCAACTTTCCAACTGGTACCTCAACTAATACGTTCTCTCGGTTAATGATATTTTCCAAATAGCTGGGAGATTTCCGAATTTTCCGAATGCGAATGGTGCAAATTTTCAAAAAGACTCGTTCAAAAAGTGAAAAAAAGCGATCGGTGGCTCTCCTGCCTCCCCCCTCCCACCCCCCCCCCCCTCCTCACGGTTGCGGCGCCGATGGAATGTAAATTATTTATCAGCCTGGAAACATATATCTAAACATGTGTTTCATATTATCAATTTTATAATATTAATACAAAAATTAGATAGCTAGTATACTTTCAATTGTTCCAATCTGTGTGAGTATTTTACCTTTATAACAAAAACTTTTATCCTAATATAAAACTAATTTTCTACCGTTATAATTAGCTCATGATTTTATGTGAAATTAACGAATAAGTATCAATATTTATTCTCATCAGAATATTTCCAATATATAGCAAATTGATGTGATTCTCGTGATAGTATAATATTGACACGAATAATTAATTAGCTATTAATATGTAAAAAAATAAGTTGAATAAATTTATTCATACTTTTCATATTTTAGAAAAATTTGGAAGCAATAGATACATTTATTCCGACATAAAAATTGCGCACTACTGTAGACATGAGCAGCACTTAAAATAATTGTACTCATTGTTGAGATAAACTATACAGACTATCTTTGTATTACATTCTGCGATGAGATAACAGACGATGGAATTTTAAATTGCATACTTCGAATGATCTCCCAATTCTGACAAATAAACCCACCGTTTTAACTTCGCACAAACATTCTCTGTAATTTCACATGGTGTCAATTGAATATAATTTTACAATTTCATCCTGGGTGTTTTTTTCTCTTTTGTGGATCAACGACACGTTTCATCGTCAACATTAATTTTGCGTCAATGTGAGTTATCAATTATACTTTTGCAAGACTATTAAAATAAGAAAAAATAAATTTAATTAAAACAAAGGAATATCCTAAATTTATTAAAAATACATAAAATTGATTATTTTGATTGGAAACGGGCTCTTAATTGTATTAAAGGTTTTCTGTTTTTGTATAAAATGATGCCATATATATCTGTACATTAAGCTATTGAGTAAAAAAATAAATTGAATGAGTAAATAAATAAATTTTATTCTATACAAGATAAACTATTTACAACAATTGACAATTCTGTATCATTTATTCTTTCTTTGGCTTGATCCTCAATAATATCGTCATGTGTAATTTAAATCTGTATTAAATAAATAATAGCCCAGGATTTGCAGAGGATTGTTTGCATGTTTTAACTATTGTTATTAATTTGTTAGTTAGAGCACACTTATACTGAAACAATTCCATGTCAGACAACTTCTCAATAAACATACAAATAGATCAGAAATGAAATGTTTATCTATTCATTTTAAAATAATATTTATTCAAATATAGCTCAAAATTTATCTTATTAGCGAATTTTTTTTGTTATAATTACAAAAATTGTTTATTTTCAATTTTGTATAGAAGTAAATCAAAGAAAATAACTTCCTATAAATATGTCATACTAATTGTGAAGCTTTATATAACTTATTATACTGCAATAACTTGACCAAAATCTTGAAACAAATAATAGGGCGTATCTATTAAATATATTTTTTTTAAATACAGGTTGGATTTTTACATTTTAATAGATATAAAATTTCGGTTTGAAAAACTCCAATTTGTAGTATAAAAAGTAAAGATAATTATTGCGCGCGGCAATCGACACATCATCTATATTTATATAGAAGCAACTGTATAATGTGTGTTTTTGTACAATAAAGGTTTGAATTGGAAAGTATATGCATTAGAATCTGACCAACTAAAAATATGGTATACTATTTTGGCAAAAGATTCATTCAGAAATAAATTGGCAAGCGTACGATGGCTTCAACTGAGTTCATTTTTTTATACAACAATTTCATGTTCATAGTTTTTTTAAAAAAGTCTAAAATAATTAACGGATATAATCTAGGGAATATTCCGACATACTTGAAAGTTTAAATTTTTGTTTCTAAATATTAGAGACGTTATAATATCGTTTTCTTCAGGAGATATAATTAGTGATTTTGGATCACTCTCATACTTATAATAACAAATATTTGCTATGTTTTTCTATATATATATTTATTAATTTATATTTATTATATGTATGTATTGTCGGATGTATTAATAAAATAAAAACTTTTTCTAAAACAGAAATTTCATGAAATATTTTTTTAATTTTAATAAATTTCTGTTTTAAATCTGTTTAAATTTAATTTAAATTTAATTTAATAAATTTCTTTCATTTTTGCATGACAATTTTCATATAACGAAATTATAAAAGTTAATAAAACATTTAAACAATGTGGTTTAAACTGAATTCGGAAATCACTTTTAAATCGCTTATAATTCATATCTGACTTCTAAATAAGTGAATGCGATCATTGAAAAATTCATAGAAAATATTTTTTATTTTATACAAAATGATTTGACTTGGGTAGGTTGATGTTTTGTTCGCTCTAATGTAGAGAACTGATTGATTCATGTGTTGACAGGGAGAAAACTGTTCTGTACCGGGGTTGGCGAAGGTCCCTGGGATCCTGCACCAGAAGAAAGATTGTTTGTCGACACCACTGAGTGTCTCTTGGGAGAAGTGAGCTCACTGAAATCCCGTAGTCGAGGACCTGTGGGTCCTATGGAAGCTTCTGTTGACCCTGGTTGAGAATCTGTACCTCCGTTGACACCTGTAGTATAGTGCAACCGGAACATTAAAAATTTTTTTGAAAAAAAACAATTAAAATAATTAAAATGATATCCTTTTTTGAGGAAATCAATAAATTAAAAGCTTTCTTTTGAGATTTTGCCATTATGATGGATGACATATTTATACAGCTTTGATTGTAAATAAATATAAGTAAATTGAAAGTATTGTCATAAATAACAAATTATTTTAACAAACTTTTTATTTTGTCTGTTTCGATTCTTTTGTTTCTAATATTTACAAAATAATGTTTTTTTAATCATACTACTCATTGTTTTATTAGTATCAAATTCAATTCTTCAGTAAATATAATAATATTATAATTAACTAGACAAACCAGTTGGACATAGCTTAGTCACAGTACTGGGTGACGAACTGTGTCTCGAGGAGGGTGACTCTGAGGCCTCAACGACGGCGGAACGGCGGGATTGGATTGGGTACTGTGAGGGGATGCAGGAGTCCCTTTTCTCTCCAGCATGATTTAGCAATAACATCGGAATGGTTTCTTCATTTAGGGTCCCTGTTAGCGGTAAATTTATATTAAAATGTACACAAAACACAAAAAATATATTCTGTTCCGATATCTAACAAGCAAAATAAATAATAAACAATTTTTACTATTGAAATTATCGATTTTTAACTTTTTTGGCAATCTATCAGAAATAATAAAATCGTTCTTTTACTGTTCAATATTTGTTGAAAAATGCCCAATTTGCATTTCATATAGATTAAAAATTAATTTTAAAACTGTTTACGTACTATATTTAGATATTTCATTTTGTAAACATTTACAAATCTATTTTTCACTGGATATTTTTAATAATTTTAAAATTATTAAATCACTAATATAATCTAGTTAATTTGTTTATTAAACCTACACTTCTTTCTAGGATACAAAATTGATTATTTTAGATATGTACTCTATATGAGCTTGGTACAAAATTTACAATAAAATAACTATTCTATTCAAACAAAACAATATCAATCTATTTTTTAAAATTGACAAACCAAAAAATAAACGTTACAAAACCGATTTAAAATAGACAAAAATTTATGTATGAACTGACACAATTATTTGTAAACATTTATTGAAGACAAGTTGTCCCAGCGATGGGGTTATTTCGGAAAGTTCAAAGAGATATTAGAACAAAATCATGAACCGAATGGGAAGGAAAATGAAACACAACCAAAAATATTACAGGATAAACACCACGAACTTAGTTAGTTTATAGTCGGTGAGTAAGCTTTCATGAGTGTCTTTAGAGCTTATATTTATCGTATTGAGACGTAGTCCAAAAATGGATTGGCGTTTGAAGGCTATTTAAAAACCAAAAATAATTTTAAACATAATTTAAAAATTAATACTGCATTTCTTATTTTGTGAAGAAACTTTTTTAGTCTATAAAGTGGAATTAATTTACATTAATTAATTAATGTTTAAAACTTTAACTATATATGGACTAAAATATATTGACTAAAAATGTGCTCTATGCATGGTCTAAAACAAAATCTAGAACTTTCGAATTATTAACTAATTTTGGTTTTAAAAGCAAGTTTCTAAATACTGCAGTAAAAATTAAACCTCTGCACAAAATAATACACCCTGTCTATGTTTGATGGCTTTATGATTTGCATGCGTCTAAATATACTACAATTGTCGAAATTAGTAGGTAACATTTTCATTAGTAAAACTTACTAAATCAAATCAAAACAAAATCTAATATGTCATGAAATTAAAAATGGCTGCATGCATACAATGTATAAGTTAATAACGATTGCGATTAATAATAGTAGAAATTGAATCATATTTCTGATCATATTGTATGATATTAATTAGTAGCTGGTGTAAGTCAAGTTATTCAAGTCGATTGTTAGATGAATGAATACCTTTTTCAGCAAGCGACCTTGGAACAACATCTGTATAAAAAGGCAAAATATATAAAAGAGTATTTAAAGTGTCAATTAACAAGGCCGGATGGTACGCGCAGTGATAGGTGAGCATTTACAACATACGTAAGACATTTATGTTACAATTGTGATCCTTTGTAAATCTACCTTAATTTTCAGATTAAAAATAATTTAACATAATATTCAGTTAGAAGACCTTTCAAATATACCATCCGAAATTTAGGACAATTCACATTAATTACCCGACTTTACAAAGCTCCTATAACAAGGATCGAAGAAACCCATAAAAAGATAACAATTTGCGTGGTAACTAATTTTATATCAATAACAATTTTTACAATATTGATTATTATTCCTGACTCATATACAATCAAAAATATTAAACATATTTGAACAGATTAAACTTACTAAATGGAAATATTTGTTGGATTGCCGATCCATGAGCAGGCACTGAAATTATTTAAAATAATGTTTTTAATACTCTTTACACTTATGCAAATAAAAACTGTAATTTTAAAGACATTTAATATATTAAGAAGCAATTAGTTTTCAGCAGTTTTTGTGCTGTACGTACTTTGATTGTTGGCTGGTGGTCTCGGATCATTCTGACCCTTAAGCGCGTGCAATCTTCGGTTGGCATTGGACAGGGCTGAACCAGCTCCGGGAACTCCACCGGCCATCATGAGCCCGCCTAAGCCCCCAACTTTGGTCGGTAAAATTGGATGCTTGGGTCTGACCGCCTCCACCGGAAGAACACGACGCCGCTTCTTGGGCAACTTGGAGCGGGCTTGGGTGTGCGAGTAGAACATGGAAAAGTTGCTCACAATGACTGGCACGGGTAGAGAGATTGTGAGCACGCCTGTCACAGCGCACATGGCACCAACGATCATACCTGATGAGATATTAAGAATGAGAAAACGACAAAATATTCAGTCAACGTTACAAAGGGCACAAAAGTTATCCAGATTTCTAATGTAAACCAAACTTGCGTTAAATTTCGGTATGAGTTCTTCTTGCTTTGATAATTTCATTTATATTTCGTTATTCCTCGGAATAAAGTTTGAAATAAGATTTTATAAGAAAACCTTTGTGATCAAGAATACAATAATTATGACTTAGTCATTGTACACTTATTTATAAATCAAGTAAAATTTAATATATTTACTTACCCAAATATGTTTTTGGAACCATATCACCGTAACCCACCGTTGTCATTGTGACAATCGCCCACCATAACCCCACCGGTATAGACTCGAAATCGTTAGTCGGGTTGTACTGAAACCGTTCCGCATAGTACATTAGAGCTGCAAAAATTACAATGAAAACGACGAGAAAAAACACTAAAAGTATAAGCTCTTTTAAGCTGGCTTTGAAGGTGTGAATGAGAATTTTGAGTCCGGAAATATGCCGGGTTAATTTGAACAATCGCATAATCCGAATGATACTGAAGAACTCTAACATCTCATAGCTCGTTTCACTGTTTTCGGTAAGTATTTTGGACAGCAATAGGTCCATATAGAAGCTAATCAAAGCCACAAAATCGATAACATTGACCGGAGATTTTATGAATTCTAATTTATTTGGGGTTACAGTGAATCGGATTGCGATCTCAAAAGTGAACCATGCGTTGCAAATCATCTCTATATATTGGAAGGCAGTGTGTGCTTTCGTCCTCTTCTTCTCAAAGGTCCACGTAGTTCTATTATTGCTGTCATCCAATCGGATTGTCGTATTGGCGATGAGAGGAACACGGAGGTCAGGAGAGGTCTTTAGGCAGAAGGAGAAGATAGATACCACAATGAAGAATACCGAGACCACTGAGATCAGCTGCAGGGAGGAAAAGAAGGGTTGATGTTTTAATAAATTTAGTAACGAAGAAAAAGCAAAAGAAAAATAATATTTATTAGAAAAACTGCATTGTATTTATTTTTATTTTTGTATTTTTATCGTATGAATTTAAAAATAAATATATTGGGTTTTAAAAATAATTTAATCGTTATTATTCATTATAATACTACCAAGTAACATAATAAATCTCTTTATACTTTTGATTTAAAATTTAATTGTCGAATTATCTAAATAGAATTTAAGAAAAATGCATTTAAATCGTGAAGTATTTTTCTTGTAATAATCTACCATACTAAATCTAAATCGACAATAGTAAATGTTAGCTCTCTACGCTCAATAAAATTTGTAACAGCTACTATTCACAAACGGTTTACACTTATCTAGCATATATATTTACTGGGAATTGTTATTCATTTAAAAAAATATTGTATAATATATAATTACAATTTTAAGCAGTGATATGACCAAAATGGGATGATTTGTACATAGCAAATATACCACCTTTATGTATTTTACTCAAGGCTTATTTTGTTTAGTAAATCAAAAACTGTAAAATAAAATTAAAGATATTTTTTTAATAAAAATTAAAATAGTATTATTATTTAATGTTTTACTTAAAATGACTTAAGTAATAAAAATTAAATTTATTCTAAAAAAAACTTTTAAATGCTTAAGCTACCGTTTTATTCAATAAATTCAGTAATTTAAAGTTACAATGTATTCGGTTTAGAGAAAACACCTAACTCTAACAGAATACACTGGAAAACTATCCACCTCTGGTATATTCTACAGTGTTTATGTATGTGTGGAATTTACTCGTACCACTACTAACTGAGACCTAATCTATGATAATATGAGCCTGTATGGACAGACAATCACCACCAACGATGAATATCAACTCTACTTCCCACTCAATAAACATACAAAATAATAACATTAATGCCTATATTTCAAAGCTGAAGTTATTTTTATCCGTAAAACATTGAATGCGCTTTTTCAATGATAAAAACGCTAATTTTTCCATTAAAGATTTTCATATTTTTATTAAATTAAACAGTGGATCGCGCACTAAATGAAATCGAGCATCGTAATACTTCATTATTCAAAAATCTGTTAAGTGAAGCAACATTTTCACTTTGTTATTTATTTTGTAAAACGCAAATTCTTTTAAAGTGTGAACATATCTCCTAGCAAACAACAAGATATCGGTAAGATGTCGTGGGACGTCTAGGTTGGTCGCGAAATTCTTCGACTCTTGCAAGACGTATTTATTACGTTTCATATATGACGTCGCGTGGACGTACTCAAAAAGACGTAAGCAAGACAACACAACTAGGAATTAAATTATTGAATGTTTTTTTTAGAAATAATGCTTTTAATCTAGTCGTTACATTTTTATGATATTAATGATAACATTAATTTAGTATAACATTAATGTAAATGTCTTTGGCTATTAATAACCCATGGGTAATTATTTAAATAACAAAAAATGCCGCTGCAATACATCTCTTATTCTAAGATTATATTATAGAAATTAAATATAACGAGTTTATTAAATAAAATTGTTTTTGATATCCCCAAAAAATCTCATAAGTTCCATATTCATAATTTGTTACAGGATTTTTAAATTGTGCGCGCAAATTTATATATTATACATTTCTAATTTTAATATTTTCTTATTATCCCAAAAATAACGTTTGATCACATTGTATAATTATTATCATTTTAGATGTCGTCCGACGAAGACATATCATTCATATTAATTCATATATTTCTATACATTTATACATTATTCATTCTATATTTTTCTATTTATTTTAGTAATACGCAACTTCTTTTAAACTGCAAGGATATATATATACATATATAATGCATTTATTTCGCAATAATGTGTCAATTTAAATATTTTAAATTACATAAAAAACCTCTAGATATTATAAATATAAAGCAATACAAAACATTTTTAAAACGGATTAAAACTATTTTATTTTTTCATTTATCCAACGTAATTAATTATTAAGTATTTAAATGTTTCAAATGTGACACAATTACAAATAATAAAAATATGATAGATTTTTTATGATAAAAGTTTGTTGAACAATACCTACATTTTTGAACAAATGATATGTAGATAGAAATTGACTATAAACTAATCAAGAATTATTGGAAACAATTTAATCTACATATTCAATAAAATTATTTTTAATATTCAACCGATTAAGTTGTAAAACAGAAATGAAACACAAGTTTAATGTATAAGTAATAAATCTTGCTTACTTATACATGTCAGTAAATAATGCAAAGGACATCAACAGATATATTTACATAATGTACATCAATATAGTAGTTGGTAAACGACCTCTTATAAACATCAGTCCTAATTTATCACTTTATATATCACAACTATAGATGTACCAAAATATTGCCTATATATCCATTTCACTAATATACTGCATTTTTCGCATTAGCAGAACTTTTTTTAATGACAACTATATACGCGTAATTGACGATGTAAATACATAAATCATGTTTTTAAGGAAATATGATCATCATGAATTCAATATTCGTCTCTAACTTAAATTCTGTTTCATGTAAAACTCAATATGGAATTTTTAGAGAAGTTTTTTTATTGTGTTACTTATTTTTTATCTTTAAAACATTATAGATTCCAACTGCAGTTACCGATTTGTTTTTGAAGTTAAATTAGGTACTGTAATGTATTTATTCATTTTATTATTATTAAAAATAAATCTCAAAATATTAAATAAGAAAAGCAATGTGTTCAGCATATATCTTGAAACAGCAACACATATTGGAAATTATTGTTTGTTTATAATTGATTAATTTTTAAAATGCAAAATTAAATGCTTATTTTTAATACATAGAAAAAATTATTTTAATTTATTGATAGCATTTAATTTAGTCGATTTCTAATAGAGTTATATATCTATATTGATCATAAATAATTAACTTTAATTTTTCATAGAGAGCGAAATATACTAGAAATTTTAGGAGTATACTGTATTTATCTGGTTATATAAGTTTGTTCTGACTGTGTAACATTTCTGTCCATCATTTTTGTTTCTGTGCTGTTTGTGTATATATTGGTGCTAATGTGATGGTAGCCCGCCTGACAATTTGCTCCCAGCTTTATTTACCTAAACGGCGGATTAAAAATAAATAATTTATTTGTATAACAAAGTTATCGAGTTTATTGCATTCTAGTGTGCCGATCTACGTTAAAAGTTTTAGGGGTAGAAATAATTGATATTTTATTAAAATTAACTATCATTTCAAAGTGTGAACTGTGGTTAAATATATGTTTGATACGAAGTACATTATGACGAAGGTAAAGTACACTTTTGAATGTTGACCTTCACGATAGGAAATAAGTTAGATTGATTTACTTATTATCACGTCCAGACTAAATTTGTCAAAACTCCCGCAACAGTCAGATTTTGTCAGACGACTAATTTGAAATAATTCCAGAAGTTGTAAACGAAATTATATGTTTAATTATTATATATTAAAAATTATATTATAAGTTTTGTATCGATAAATATGATCTGGAGAACCTCAAACTATCTTTCAATTCATTAATCAACTGAATGTAAACAATATTATAAATATTTTATCAGTTCATGTTGCAATGACGGTATGCAGCTACCACTCCAAACTAACCAATACGTATAATCTATAGTGTACATAAAAAATTACTGTCCTAAAATAATAACACAAAGTCCATAATTTTTATATTTACGTATTTCAAGCTTCTTGTTTAGTAAAGCTTTACCTATCGGAAAAACATATAAAACGAATTACAAATTTACTTGGTAGGTAACTATTTCAATATATATGTATTTGCTGAATGCAAACTTTTCTAATAGTTACATAGTTAATACATATATGCATTACTAAGACAGAGTTTTAATCGGTTTTCGACCAAACTCTATAATTTTGCGTACAGAAATCTGCGATAAGGGACCTCTATGATTCCCCTTACAACATTCAGACATCAACGGAAGTCTTTTGAGGCGCGTAGTGGTGTTGCATGTATATTTATGTCACCCTTGGTGGGGAATATGACACAGGGGGCTTCCATGACCTTGCTCCCCGCAATGCCAAAAGTCTCACAGGGGCAAAAAAAGAACGGATTGCCGAATGTAATCCGGAAATATTGGAAGATACAAATGTAAGAAATATAGACAAAACTATACGTATTTGTTGCTACATATTTATAGAAGTAAAATAGCTATGCCAAAATATGTAAGGGAAGACAGTATATTATCTGCGTTAGAATGGCCAACTGTTCAAATGGCTACTTTCGCATCATATTATTTTGAACTGATGTAAATATTAACTGATTTTCGGTTACTTTGACTGTTATGTGTGTGCTAGCGGATTCTACTGTGCGTCTACTGTGCGGCACGCAGAGCGCAGTCAGACATGTAAATATGTTTAACTTTGAACTGTAATTTTGCTAATGTTTATCCACTATTCGACGAATAGATAGCATATACAATTGTAAAATTCATACGGGTCAAAAGATTTGTATTGAAGTTATTAACCTCCCAAAATTAAATGTTTCCCTTTTTCTTAATTTTCCAAAAGTATTTATAATAAAATTTCATTTCATATTTTCTTCCGTTTCCAGAAAACCAAATTATTTTTATCAATCAAAAATTTTAGTTCTTAATTTTATAAATACAAGTATAAAGATATAACAGATATCTAATTGAAAGATATTTTTAAACATATATTACACATTTAACAATTGCGCTGTATCGGTATACAAGTTTTTTTACAAATAGATAATTAATGTATATATTTTAGAATTATAGAAAGGAGGAAGTAAAATTATGGTGAAAATTTAGTATATAAAAGATAATTTACCCCAAATAATAAATAGAATACCAATAACAAAATCACAAGCTTCAAATAATCGATTTTTCAAGCTTTACTCATGAGAGATAACTGCAGTCTGTCCGTTTTCTGCACTGAAGTGTAGTCTTAATACAGTTTTGCACAATTGTATATTATAAAATTTAAATTTGAATCGTTTGCGATATTTAATTATATGTATATATTATTTATTTATAAGAAGTTATACATAGGTGATAGTTTATGAGATAGTTATCCCATAGGTGTCTACATAAGCTCACAGATTGTAAAAACTGCTGAAGTTAATATAAGATGTCATTTCTTGGTGTTCAACGAACTGTAATAAACGCTAATTTCTCATAGAGATCAGTTGTATTAGTAATATATATAACTTATAATTGATCAGTGGGCCGTTGTATAAAATATTTTTATGTCACGGCCCCCAGATATGTAGTCATATTTTATTTTTTTGCAGAATTCAATCAACCAAAAAATGTGAAATTGATATTTCTATTTTTTGCACGAAAAGATAATTACAAATTGTGCTCTTTTGCTGTCTACATTTTCAATATTTCGAGTAATTATATAATTAATTTTTGTAGGTTGTATAATATACAGAAACTCTATAATTCCCTTTATCAACTAGAAAGGGCATGATTGTAGGATATTGTATAACTATGATGAAAATAGTGTTTTTACTAATCATATAACATCTGTATCCCTCTATAATGCCTGAAATATTTTACTATTAATCTGTCATAAAGATGTCAAAGGTTTGTCTTCAGTACCGGTTACAACTCAGTTGGAACTTGTTTTTTCAGTTTCATCAAAGATATATATTAAAAGATATAACCAATTGATTGAATTATTAATAACAAAATTTATTTAATTTTCTTTATTTATTTGTTGCAAAAAAATAATTAAGGGACATATTTATACCATATTATTTTGTTCTATAAGTATAAATTCATCTAAATATTGTATAATATATATTTAAATCTAATATTTCAATGAATTCATTATAGTATATAATTTTGTTTTTAAATATCTTGGAATAAAAATCGCGAAACAACCATATAATATAATAATATTCGTATTTAGAGGTTTACTGTTAAGTTCTGCTTCAATTGGAATGACCCTTGACTCACTGAAAAGTTTTGATGAAACTGAAAATACTAGTTTTAACAGAATTGTAACTGGTACTGAAACTAAACCTTTGACATCTTAATGACAGATTAATAATAAAATATTTCAGTCATTATAAAGAGACACAGATGTTATATGATTTGTAAAAACACTATTTTCATAGTTATACAATATCCTACAATGCCCTTTCTAGTTGATAAAGGGAATTATAGAGTTTATGTATATTATACAACCTACCAAAATGGATTATATAATTACTCGAAATATTAAAAATGTAGACAGCAAAATATCACAACTTATAATTATTATTTCGCGTAAAAAGTGGAAATATCAATTACACAATTTTTGGTTGACTGAATTTTGCAATATTATTATTTTGAATGTACTCAAAAAATTTTTTTAATTTGACTACATATCTGGGGGCCGTTACATAAAAATACTTCAATATTTTTATACTACGGCCCACTGATTAATTATAAGTTATATGTATTACTAATACAACTGATCTCAATGAGAAATTAGCGTTTATTACAGCTCGTTAAACACCAAGAAATGACATCTTATGTTAACTTCGGCAGTTTGTAAAATCTGTGAGCTTATGTAGACACCTATGGAATAACTAACTATCTCTGAAAAAAAATTCTAATTTTTTTGTATAACTTCTTATAAATAAATATATACATATAATTAAATATCGTAAATGATTTAAATTAAAATTTTATAAAATACAATTGTGAAAAACTGTATTAAGACTACACTTCAGTGCAGAAAACGGACAGACTGCAGTTATCTCTCATGAGTAAAGCTTGAAAAATCGATTATTTGAAGCTTGTGATTTTGGTATAGGTATTCTATTTATTATTTGGGGTGGATTATCTTTTATAAACAAAATTTTCACCATAATTTTACTTCTGAAATACATTAATTATCTATTTGTAAAAAACTTGTAAACAGCGCAATTATTAAATGTGTCAACGTTTTTAAATAAGCACATTTAAATGTTTGACCTACTTTTGCAGCTGGAGACGAATAAGGCTCATCGAATAGGGTCCAAGTTCTAGGTTTTAATTTTTGCCAACACGTGAGGCTGCCAGTTTCAAAGTTATCTTGGAGTCCAAACTTTTTATACAATTCGTCTTCTGTTAATCGATCCGTATCTAGGTCAAGGCTGTCAAGAATCTGTAGTGTCTCCTGCGTATCACGATGTGTTGTGTAGGTCATCCAGCAGCATGGCTCAACCTGATTAATGAAAAAACATATACAAATATATTTGTATATATTTTGGTTATTTGAAAATGATATGTTATATTTTAAAAACATTTAAATTTAGTTAGAATCTGTATCTAATCATAGATATTTTGTTCGCTAGTTGATTTCAACTTTGAAAAACAATTTTAATGCATTTAAAATCTTGAATGCAATTTCAAATCCATCTATACATAATACGGTTATATTTCATAATTTAGTAAAGATATTTAAATAATGTCTACATACATAAAATGTGTCAAATATTATAATTTCTATGAATTTATTTGTTAAATTTTGTTACACAAAACATTAAAAAAAAATTGTTTGAGGAATTAGTTATAGTCATTTATAAATAATTTATAACATTAGGTAGTATAAAAACTCTCTTTTGGGTAACATTTTTGTCAATATACTTCAATATTTGTAACACATTTTCATTTTTATTTTTTAGACTTTATTCTAAAATTATGTTACTAAAAATGTAAAACCTTATGCATTCAATTCGAATATATATAATTTTGTAAAATTGTATCGTTATTTGAACTATTTGAAGCAAACTGGGAGCTAGCTGATCTGGACGTTGTTACAGGTTGTTTATCTGTATCCATAGCAAATTGGTTTTCAAAATGTTACAAAAATTATCTTTATATACAGATAACTATAGCTATACGGTCAAATCGTAAATCATCAGTTAGGTGAGCCTCATTTCGGCGCAATTATCTTCACTATAGGACTAAATAAAGATTATCATACAGGAAATATTTTTAGTTTAGTTAGATTGCAGTTTGATTTTGTATCTTTTATGTTTCTTAGTTAATCGCATTATTATACCAAAGCTTTTGAAATATCAAAAGAGTACATTAATCCACTGTTTGTTATGTTCCATTTTATTAAATTGTAGTGATATTATTGATGCTGGAGTGTGTTTAAGGTTAGTTGGTTCCAAATTTTATTAAAATTTTAAAATTTTAAAACTTCTAAAATTAAATTACATAAAAAATATATATATATATAGATCTACATAGCAATTTTATTAACTATAGATCACATAGACGGAATCAATCCTGTAGAGATTTTATAGAAAGGAAATACGATTCAAGTATGCACTATCCAATGTTTTCCTCATTATACCGTTGCTGAGCGATAATTACTCACGAAACCAAAGTTATTACAACCTGAATGAATAAAATTAATTATCTGGAAAATGTTTGTACTTCTTAACAAATAAATTTAACTTTCAAAATCTTTCTTTGAATTGATAAATGTAAATACTGGTTCAGCTGTATTCAATAATGCACAGTTAGGTATAACTTGTTTAACTTTTTTTCGTGAAATTTAAGGCATATTTATTATCAGTCAATTATGCAACGAAACGATAGATGGATATTATTCATTTGCTCAATACAAACACCCAGATCAGACTTCGGATATGATATTCTAGAGCGAGGGAGAAAAAGTGCCAAACAAACGATTCTGCCGCAGTCTGTCTGCCTGTTCAATTGACATTAAATTAGGTAAATATTGTTCAAGAATTTTAATCATTTCAGATTAAAGGATTTATAGAAAGAATGTTGCATGTTGCCTGGTTTCTTATGCGTCTATCTGTATCATCTGGCTGGCTTCCATATATCTTGACAATTCAGTTACTGGATGTTTTCTGACTTTTGAACTATAAGCGGCAATCTTTGCTATACCTATCGTAATTATTTTCTAAATTGGTAATAAATAAATTGGAAAATCAATAAAACATGCTACGTTGAACAATGTTTACCAATAGCTATATTGATTTTCCAATTTGTAATCTTTTATAGTTTGCCAGTCTATAAGGACGTAATAGCAACATCAGTATGAGTGCAATAATTTTAAATTAAAAAAAGGGATATTTCACAGTACCATCCATATAAAAATCTCTCAAAAAAATTACGTATCGACCGTTATGTCTCAATATGTCCTTTTTTATTTCAATACCAATTCTCTTTTTTAGAAATTAAGCATATATCTTATCTCATTTCTATTTATATCCATTTAACAAGGATAACTTTTATGACTAATGCTGCTAAAAGTTGCAATAATAATTTGTATTCAGTGAAAATGTTAATGTGAACGAAAAACAGAAATAAACAGAAAAACTGTTAATAATCTTCTATTTCCATCTTATATGTAAATATGATATTCTAATTGAATATAAATACAAAATAATTATATTTAAATTAATTTTTATTACGATTTAATTCATACACAATTTCGAAATTTGAATTTCAAAAACAACAAAAATTGAATATGGTAAAAATGTTTCACCATTAATTATAGTATAATATACTGTATAATATATTATATTAATTTGAATCATCAAAAAGCGAAATTTTTAATATAAAATCCAATTTCTATATATCATTACAAGAATTTATGAGTCTACATAACACAATTTCTGACATTCCCAACTTAATTTTCAAATACATTCAAACTTTTAAATCGATCTAACTGGTGAATTAAATAAGAAATTAACCCCCTGTCAAATATTAATACGCAAAAATATCACTTTTTTACGATTATGTGTAAGATCAGAATCCAATATATATATATATACGTTCTTAAATAACAAATAACTGAAAATTAAAATTGAAAACAGTTAGTTACATTTTAATTTTCTGTTTTAACAAGTTAAAGGTTCCTAATAAACATGTTTAAATCTTTAAATAAATACGGCGGAAGCCAACTGTATTCCACCTTTCAGTGTTAAAAGATTATATCATATTGGATGCATAGAATTTTCTATCAGAAAGTTTAATTAAATTTAGAAAGATAAACCTAAATAAAAAAGCAATACTTTGAATTAAGCAATTGATAAAAAGAAAAATTTAATACATTACAACCAGATCACTGATTTCTAAAGCGATCCAAACTAATGAAATTACACAGTTCATGATGAAATATTACTATTTTATGAGACTTTGTGTCAACGATTCAATGTCATCGCATTGCTTGAATTAAAGTCTGGATTTTATTTCTACATAAATAAGCGCGAGGTAAATAATGGGAGTCCTCTGTCAGATAATGTTACCATATACAACACTACGTCAACTAATTAGAATAAAATATCATATAGGTATTCCAGATGCACTATAATACTTTTGGCAAGTGTAACTAGCAAAGCCGCTCATTTTTATAGCATTGAAGAGTGGAAAATAATCGATATTTTCATAAAACAAAAGATTAATGGTAAGCAGGTTTTAGGCAAATAAAAATAAACTAAACTAAAAGTATATTTATTTTTAATTTAAAGCGAATTTGGAGGTAGAATCATTGATTTTAAATAGTTTTGCATTTAATCATATAATGACAATAATAATCGTATTAATCCTTTTTAACATTTGATATCAATAAATTGTAAGTTTTACAAAGAATAAAATGATGTATATAAACAAATATCTTAACAATTGTATGCTGATCTCAGTTATTTTCTAAAATAAATATTTCGCAAAATAATATTTTAATATTTATTATCCAACAAACTCAAGATTAATCAATATAATTTTATACTAAATTTACATCCCCTTGACACACTTCCGTCTGTGAAATACGCGCACTCTAAATAGGAGATCTACGAAGCCTTCTGTAGTAGTTGGAAAATCAGTCTCGACATTTGGAGAACGGGTTATAACTATAGCAGTATCGGCGCCAATTGACTCAGGTTAAAAATTGTCCGCTCTGTCGACTAGGTAATTCTAACTCTGAATTCAATAATTGTTGTAAATCACGCAAGACATGTCCCGTTTTCGAAGTTCTAACAACAAATTTCACGGCAAAATGATTAGTTAACACGAGTTGCAAAAACAGAATCAAAATTCAGAACATTTCAAAAGTACTAGATCGATATTTATGTGTTTTTTCTAATTATATTTATTTTATTTTTGGAAGTATTACAAAATGATTTGGACTAACTTAGAATATGGTTTCAGCATTTTATAATGTATATATACCTTAGTGAATTCAGAAACATAATAACTGAAAAGGTAATATTATGAATTATTTGTCAATCAAAAGACGAACACTTTTATTTTTATTATTTCTACTTTTATTAAACGGTTTTCATGCGATTATTACAAAATATATTTGTTAGTGATTTCTTTTGTTTTAAGATTAAGTTAAACTCGTAAATTAAATATCGCTATTTTAAAACAAATTTCAATAAATTATTCAGTTAAATTTAGACAATTGAAAATCAGTATTAATGTTGTGAATTAGATATTTGAAATAGTTCATTATTTTGCCAATTTATTTTAGCAAAGGTGGAAACATATTGACAATACTTAAATATCTGTTAAACCTCAATGACATGACAGCTTATTCAGACTATTTTTTATCTTTATTTTTCTTTCTACAAAAGAAATATAACCAATAAATGCGTTTCATTATTAACTAGACACAGCAATAATAATTGTCTTGCATTTAGGCGTTACGCACATACTAATTCGTTAGTACTCGGCAAATTTAGTCAACAACCATTATTAGTGAAGTACCTTAAAGCCCACTATGAACTTATTCCCAATAGAAATCAGACGAATTTTCCACCCCGAAATATCCTACATTTTATCTTCACCGCCAAATAGAAATATTTTATTATTTTTGTCGTGAAATTTTATTTTTTCAATACAGTGCAATGAACCTATATAACTTCAGTATTTTTTTGCAACATTCGTACAAAACTAAGCTTTTAGAATTTATTTTTCATTAAAGTACTCGTTTGGTTGTTTTGTTTTGTAATAAATAATTTTTTCTAGTTCTAATTTTTTTTTATTATTTTTATTCACGATATGCATAATGCACTCTGACAAAAACTAATTTAATGAATAATTTTAAAATTAAACTTTGTGATCTACTTATTAAATAAAAGCAAACATTTTTACAAAAGAATTTGTTTTAATTTATATATTTATATAAGATTATATCTCAAAAGAAAATCTGATAATTTTTACAAATTAAGGAATCCAAATAAATACATTTTAAATTGTTTGAATCGTAAAAGTTTAACTTTATGAAAAGACATTAATTGTTTATAGAATTTCTTTAACATAAATATTTATAATAACGCCTATAATGAAGTTTTGGATAAAAATATAAAAATATCTTAACGGGTTAATGACTTTATCGGAAAAACTGATATTATACGCTTTAGTTGAAATGATAATAAAATTAGTTAAAATGATAACTTTACTATAATTATCAAGTAAATATATTTATAAGTTTGATGGAATTTCTGAAATATTGTTTTTCAATCCATACTTATAATATAGAAAGAAATTGCATTTCTATATTTGGCCTCGTGCACACTGTTTAATTTGAAGATTAAATTATCCGTTAATATCTACTGAATAAATTACTATAGTTATGAAAACTGCTTGACATTTAAAATTTAGAATCCCACTCAATGTCAAATTTACACATTTTAAAACCCTTAAATACACATTTCTCATTTTCGTAAAATTAGTTTTTCAATTATATTCACAAAGTGTAACAATTGACATTTTTGTGTTAGACGTATGAACACTTTCTGTTGAATCAAGCAAACAATTTACTGTAAAGGTATTTTTTAAACAAAATTGCAAAATTGTTATAACCTGAAAATGCCTCCACCTATAACACGATATTCGGTAATGTTAATACAAGATTGTACAAAACGGTTGTATTATAGATCCGGATGTTTGTGTAGCTCAAAATCAGGGAAGTTAACATTTTTTAGTTGTACTATAGTTACTCAAAAGAAAAGTTTAATAATGAATACATATGGATATAATGTGTCTTTTAACCCCTAAGAGTGAGTACATGAAAATAATATTGAGCAGGGTATGTCTGGATCGATTTGATTATATTAACATTTGAGGTTTTCTATGTGTGACAACGATTTATAGCTTGAGCAAACTTTTGCACTAACTAATCGCTAAATAAAGAGAAATGTGGAGATTAAGGAAGAAGAGTGATGAGGTAGGGGGGTCCTCTGTGCTCTTGCATTTGTTGAGTGTTTTTTCAAGTAATTTTTGTGCTCTTGACAATTTTATTCAGTACATTTTGAATTAAAGAGAGAGTAACAATAATTGGCTAATTTTGGAATACCCATGAAACATTTTTTATTGACTGAGTAAAATTCAGAAATTTCGTATGACGTAACTATTAAACACACAAAAAACATAAAATTATATATGAAAATTAATCACAGATTATTTCGCACAACTCGCAATTAAATGCATTTGGCATCACAAAATTGAAATATTTCCATTATTTTTTGTATTGATTTTTCATTGATGAAAGATATGCCAATCTAGACAGTTCCATTAAAGTATAGTCTGATATCTATAGGCAAAGCATCTTGACAATTATTATCTTTGATGATATAAATAAACTGCTTAAAAGTTGTTTAAATTGGGTTATTTCAAAAATATTAACTTTGCTAAAATATAATTCAATGGATGAATTAATATACAATCAATACTTAATATATCAATTTTTACCAATTTGATTTTTAAGATGGTTACTGACGAAAAAATATTTTTAACTATAATTACGCCTTTGTTTTTGCTCATAATATATATTAATAGTATCCATTCATCAATAACATTACGGTTAATATTAAGTTTCTTACTATTTCTGTCAAAATTCTATGTTCGCTCGATTAAATTAAAGATCCATTTTGATGAAGTTGGGTCAAGTTTGTTCAAGAACTATCACTTGGATCAGTTCTTGAAAAAGACGGTTAATTAATTTCTTGCAATTGTAAGCACGAAAAACGTTATTTGTCCGAAAGAAATGTTGAAGTTATGTGGGGTGTTTTATTCCAAAGTTGAAATCAATATACGAAAAGTTTAGATTGCTTTAGTTAAATTAAAAAAACAAAAAATTGATTAATTTGTCAACAAGATTTTATAGAATAATATTATAGATTATAATTGTTTATTGTAATTTATTACAAAATGATACTTTAATAATCCACTTTCTCTTTATTTCATTAATTATCTTGTAAAATAAAGTCATAATTGCACATAACTCCATAATAATAATATACTTTAAAAATATATATATTTTATTTATAGCTTTTCAAACGAACAGCCTTTTCTTACCATACAATATTTGAGGAAAGAAAAGGTCACATATACTATCAAATCAACAATATATAAAGCTAAATAAAACTATGATAAAATATATTATCCCCTATTTTCCTCCCTTTGGAAAGTTACACAAGTCAGATTCGCTTATATTCAGATAGTCAGATTAGCATCACCATTCGAGTTTGATGTCAACATTATCGAAGTATATAGGACATTCCGCTTTTTATATTTTCTTATTGCACCCAAGTTATATGTCTGCTTGTGCTGAGTTGTCTCGATAAACGTCATTCGTTCAGGATCATATTATTATCATTAATATTTTAGGTTTGAGAAAGTTGACTTGAGGTTTTATATATACTCTATGACCCAGAAGAGGATGTTCGTATAAAAATGATCATAAACATACGATATTAGTTTAGTATATAATACACATCTAAACTGTAAAAATCAATAGTTTTATTATTCACGTCATTGCGATGAATTTGAATTCTTTTTTATTGTTATATTTTGGTAAAAATTACTTCATAACTTGAAAAAGTTGGAACGGATATAGTTCAGAAGTTTTATTGTCAGAATATGAATCAGTCAAAAATGAATATATCGGTAGTTGTGTTAACACTATTGCAAATTCAGTAAACATCAAATAATATTGTGTGCCTTTTTTAATGTCAGTAAGAGATTATTTAATTTGAAAAAGAAAAATATTTGTAAACATAAAATAATTAGATTAAAAGAAATAGATTACAATTTTACTCGAAACTGATATAAAATATGGCGGGGCAATTCAATACATTTAGATAATCGTTAGCTATCATCATAAATAACAATGTTAAAATATTTTTTAGTTCTCAAAATATACAAAATCTGTGTAAGATGCGATATCATTGGATTTCAATTAATTTTTACTTAAACGTCTAATTAAAAAATTATAATATTCTACACTCAATAAACTATGGGAAATATACTGCAATTGTGTACGTATTAGAATTAGCCAACTTATAAAATTAATACTATGTTATATTCATAGACTAACAAAGACTAACAAATTTCAACCTGCCGGTTAATAATCGATAACGCTATCTTATTAATATAATCCATAGATGATTCTATGCAATAGTGTTAATTTCAGCGTTGTATTAAAATCCGAATTTTGAATCAATAGAATCATATAAATATAGTAAATTTGAATTTAATTCAACGCTAAATAAAAAATAATTCAACGCTCAATAAAATTTAATTTAACGCTAAAATGCAATCAAATAAAAGATCGTTTCATAAGGTAAATAAAGAAGAAATTACCCAGTTATTGGATAATAAATACTCTCCGAATTCGAAAATTTGGTTTTTCATTCAGACATTCTTGTCCTGTTTTAATGGCATAGAGTCTTCGTCATCGATGGATATATCTTAATATGATGAGCGAGTGAAATTATTAATTTCGAATTCAATGGAAATCATCGAATCACCAAGCTTTATACAGAAAATCAATAATTATGGTCGACAAATCAATTGTTGAACCGACAGGCTATATTTTACCTATTAGCTATTTTAGGTACTTATAGCTGTATAAAGAAGGTGGCAAGTCTATTATAGTTTTGTTACCCTATGGTTATATTGACTGCTGTGAGGTTTTTATTTTTATGCTGCTAATCTAAAGATAATTACGATACGAATGTTTTTTTCTATTATTTATGTATGTACAATCCATATCTATTTAATCCAGTATCTATTAAAAAAATATATATAATATCTATTGTTTGAAAATGAGTTTTAAGCAGTTGATTTTACTTTTCAGTTAGTGGTCAACTTTTCACTACCGTGTTATTTATAACTTTTTAGTTCAAGCAGAAATTAATATCTATGTATAAATATAAAATATCTCCGTTGTTCGCTCCATTATTTTAATTATAGTGACTAGCACCATTACAATATATAAGTCACTGACTAGCACTAACTTTGAAAAGGGGAAAGGGAATAATATTGAAACGTATTAAGTTTTTGTCAAATTATATGTTGTGGAAATGTACTTTTTCAAATTTCATGGTTTAACTATATTATTAATTTCCTTTTATTGATAAAATATTTTAATGCATTCAAAAGTCAAAATTTATAATATCAAATGAATTGTTACCTTCAATTACATTTTACATCTGAATAATGTTAACTAAAATTCGATTTAAATTACCTCTTTCCTATTTGTATTCATTATGAAGTCACTTAACATAAAATGTATTGCTTTGTTATATATAATGTATAATCCATATCTATATAATCCAGAATAGATTAAGTTATATCTATTTATACCATTTTTTTATTCGTTAATTTTAAATTAAATCTTCCATGATTTTTTTGAAATATTGATGTTTATATATTTATAAAAAATTTTTAAAGTAAAATAAATTTATTTTATGTTCTAAGAATTAATGAAATATTAAATATTTATAAATCAATAAATAAATACAAATTAAAACACTAAAGGAAATATGAATAATATTAAGTAAAATAGATGATTACAATGTGAAAATATATAAAGAATTGTAAGCTAAATTAATTTTAAAAATCCAGTTATGCATTGGCTTCTTCTATTTTTTTATTGTAAAAGGATGTGATATACTGTTCTTCTTTTCCTTTGACAAGCTTCTCTGATTCATCGAGTGTAAAAGCTAGGGGACATTTGGCCGTCTCTGGAATATATAAGGAAACTAATAATACAGCCAGTAACACTTGCGATCCGAGTATAATGGCGGGCAGAAAAGCAAATGTTAACTGCAGTTGATTGATCCATGGAACGACCAGACTGGATGCAACAGCCGACAGATTGGTCAATGTGAGTCCGGCTGACCTCAGTGATGTAGGTTGTATTTCTGAACAGATGGCATCAGCTATGGTGAAGCCAATTCGTATGAGCATTTTACTGGCAATGGCGACCAAAATCCGTGTGATTGTCCAATCTGTAGTTCTTAGGAATGACACAATGAACATTAGACCAGAACCCAACGCTACACAGGTCATAAAGGGGAGTTTTCTACCAAACATTCTGGAGAATCCTGCAGCCAAAACCGAACTGGGTAATTCGAGTACTCCCTGAATTAAGATGCTATAGAAAATATTGTCACTGAAGTACTTTAAATCGGTAGAAATTCCGATATAGATAGAACACATGGCCCATTGCATGAAGCAAGCAACTAGAAGTTTCCTTCTAGAATTTGGAAGACGAAATAAATCTAAAACATTTTCCTTAATCGTCTTATTACTATGTGGAAGTGACAAAGTCATTAATTCTTCTAATTTAGCCGCTGAAAGTCCGTTAAGACACCCAATTTTTTTGATCGCATTTAATGCGTCTTTGTGTCGTCCCTTAATCAGAAGCCATCTTGGTGATTCCGGCAGCAATATATAATAGAGAACGTAAACTACACTGGGTAATACTCCCCACAGCTTAATCATTCGCCAATCTTGTCCAAAATAGCTGACAAAAGCTGCAAACATGTAGCCCAAGCTCCAAAAAACCCAGAAGCAGTTACAAAAAATAGTCCGACTTTTAACTGGAATAAGTTCTGTGAGTAAGGTTAAGCCTTGAATATAAATAAACAAGCTAAACCCACGTAACAATCGGAAGATGAACTGAGCTAAAAGTCCAGGAGTAACGGCTGAAATTACATTAATTGTCGTTTCCCAGACACAACAGCATAAAATAAAATTCTTTCGCCCAATTATGTCGCCAAAAATGCCAAATACATTTCCGATAACCTGTCCGAAGAAATATACTGTTAACAGAATTGGAGCAATGTATTGATTATCGCAGACTAAATTAAATTCGGTTATAATAGTTTGTTTTAGAGGAATTTTGTCATATATCCAATTTTCACATTTTATTTCTTTTGGAGTGGTGGAGTTGCCATTTTCTTGAGAACATTGGAGATTACTGTCAAGTTCAGTTGTGAAATCGATTTGAGAACTGTTTAAAAGTGTGTTGCAAATATACTTGGGTTTGTTCAAAAACATAGTGAGTGTGCTCAATTCGAACGCAGATTGAAAAGTTGTAAATGACAATAGGAAAAAAACGATAAGTTGAAATCGGATGCCACTGGCTTTGGTCAATATTTCATCAAACTCTGCCGGTTTAGATTCAGCACTCGTAGTCTCGGTTATTTCATCATCGTCCGTTTCATATTCATAAACCATTGTGTTAAATAGTTCTCCTTTATCTCCTTTATCGTATATTATATATCTGGATTCCTTTTAAATCCTAACTTTGAAAACTCTAATAAATCAGATTATCCCAAATATTGATTTGAGATAAGCAAAGATAAATATCAAATGAAATCAATAAATTTTGAAAGTTCTGAAGCTTTGAATCTATAGCATGCGATAAAAAACTTTAAAATTATAACTAAATAATGCCTATATATAGCAAATTTGATTAGACTGTTTTAGATCTTCGAACTTATTATTTCCGCAAACGAAAGTCCGATTAAACGCTTCGGTAAATATTAATAAGTACGGCGGAACTTAGTTGATCATAGTTTATACTATTATATGCGCATTACAGAATTTATAAGGAAATATTCTACGAACTTTTCATCATTATAAAACCCTACTTAAATTGATTTAAGCGTGAATTTCGTTTATAAAAAATATACAATAATTCATAGCACGAGTAATAATGAATGTTCGCAATAAACATTAACTATGATATTTAATGTATAGCGTTTTAGTTTTTATACAATATGGCTTTTATAAAAAGTCTAACTACATTTTTATTAGTATATAAACATTTATAATTAAAGTTTTCAAATATCTTTTCAAATAAAGGAGAAAAATTTATAATTTAAAGTTTTTAATTTATCCCATTTTAAATAATAATATACAGATTAATACTATTCAAATTAAGTTAGAAAAAACAAAATATCTTTTTCTGTTTAACACATTTTTACAAAGAGGAGCAAATTGAAAATCTGGGAAATCTCATTACTTCATAATTATAGTGTCAGAAATTATTACTTTGCATGTGAAGGGAAACACAAGCTCAATTGGAATAGCATTATCTATATAATGTTGTCTAAAAATTCTACTTGAACCTACTCGTCAAGACAGATCGATTGTAGATATTCTACAGTCGGTAGTTAATGAGGCGTTAGGGATTTGATTGGAGGTATTCCGGTATGTACTAAATTACGGATAATATAGGTAGCAGACGTGAGTCTTGTCTTCTGCGTATTTTTATGTTGCAATTTGATGTTGCAAATATTAGAAATTATCTTTGAATTGTTGCGCGGAATTAAAAACAACAATCTGTATTACTATATTTTTATGGCGGTGTTAGACCATCAGAATTAGTATAATTAATTAATAGCACTCGCGATAGAAGAACTCCCAAACGTCCATATCATTTTTTAAGTTGACTTTTGTCGGTTTCTGGAAATACTGACAACTTCTTCAAGTTTAAGTTCTTAAATTTAATTTAATCTCTTGATTGATGGGATATAACACAACACCAAATAAAACCATTATTTTGATGCTTAATTAAATAGATAGTCCCTTTTATTACTGATACTATTCACAGAATTTAAAGTTACTGTAATAATATGATTATTGTTAGACCCCCTTTAATATAAGTTTTGTTGTTTGATGAAGATTATTCAATTATCTTCAAAACTTTTAATACAACGTAATAAAGTAACAAAAAACGCTTTTATTAACTTAGTTCCACATTGATATTACAAAACTTACAATTAATAAATAATTTTTTAGGTGATTTAAAATTCAATATTTTTCTTCAGAATGGGTCATATTATGACTCTAAACTAGTTCAACGAAATATTCGCTTTTAAAGCCATATTTTCACCAATTATCATCCAGCCCGCAAAACAAACAACAACAAACAACCCAACTATGATTCGAACGTGATTATTTTTATAGTCAGAAAATAAGAAAAACTTATTTTTCATTTCTACTCGAAGGTTGTCTGGGCTGTTCTAGTTTGCTTTCAAGATAATATAGCTGAGGAATAATTAAGTCGCAACTTAACTTGCACATGTCTATTTTATATTTACATATTTTTGAGTCGATCTTTTTCTTCCTTTGCTTAAAAATTGTTCGCTGAAAGTTTAAATTTTAAAAATATGTTTAATATTTAAATATTTTTGATTTAATAGTAATGCTCACAATAAATCTAAATAATTCAGGACATTAAAAATGTTCTAGTTTAAAAATTTTAATTTATGGAGACTGAAATTTTTGAAGTTAAATTAAATCAATATACAAAAATATCTAAAATGCATATTTCTATATCATCATAAATGTAATAATATATCTCTATAAAACAAATTATTTAAAACATTTAAGCTTCTTGTTTTAACGTTAATAATAATAATGATAATAAATAAATTTTCGATTATTTCCATTGCATATTATTATCTTCATTTCAATATAGAATACGTTAAATTGTATTACTTGTTACTGAATTATATTGAAACAATTCTTTAATCAATGGGCATGAGTTCGTTTATGCTAACTCAAAAATTACTATAAACACCACACTTTTCGATTATGAGAATTTTATTGAAGAAAATAATTTTTAACGTTTAAAATCGGTATTTTCCTAAATTATTTTAATTTTTCATTAACAGAAGACCAATTTATTAATATTTCTTAACTAATTTATGTGATTTATAGTAATATAATCGAATTTGTAATTAGTTGAATTTGAAATGGGGCAATCACTGTAAATAAAATTTTATCATTTTTTCTCATGTTAGAGTCTTCTGTAATGTATCTCGAACTCATTATAATTGAGTTATTAAAATTTCTTTATTTCAAATATAATATGACAAAAGACATTTTTCTAATGGGGGAAAAATTGTTCTATAATTGTTGAATTTTCCTGTTTGGTAGCATTTTTAAAAGATAACAAAAGCCTTCGAATTTTAGCAAAATTATTATTTTATTATGAGAAGACGATTATTTCATTAAAAGTTTATTATTTTATACTCGCAAAATGTTAGAGAATATTCTAAAATATTATTGATTAAAATTATTATTATTATCAAACGATGGACTCACGCAGTAATTCAAGTTATACTAATTGAATAAAATATTCTTCTAATTATTTCTGGAAATGTAATTGAATTTTAGTTATATCCACAATACATCAAAACTAAAATTTTAGTAAACAAATTTTTATTAGGATTTTATACGACGGTTTTAAATTTTTAAAATTTATTTTGATGGGTTTATAAATAATTTTAGTGACATAATAGATCACCAATATTTAGTTTAAACTGTAAATTTTCTTGAAAATTTTTAATTCTTAAAGGGTTTTAAAAAAGATAATAGAAATATCGTAATAGTCCAATTAATGAAAAGCAATTAATTAATATCCTTTAAATACTAATTATGGATAAAAACTTTTTATATATAATCGATATATTAATTAATCAGTTTTATGGCGATCGGTAAAAATGTCACTTTGACTAATGAATATGTCATCACAAATTATTTCCCATTTTCAATTTCTGTTAAACTTCAGAATAATAGATTAATCAATTAATAACTTTCCAATTAGCAGTCATCCAAACTGGATTCATTTTTGGAATTAAAACCAAGTTTACAATTGCTTCTAATTAAATCCGGCTTATTTTACAGCCCAATTTATTGCTTATATAATGTTTTCAGGATTGTAACGTATATCAGATACTCATTTCTAAATAATTTACTGCATTTTCCTCTCTGATTATAATCGATTTATCCAAAATATCCATTCTTTTTATGTACCGCACAATAGCGGCAAAGCGTCATTATTTTGGGAATATTACCCATACCTGTCTAGTCAAAATGGCTGGTTATGAGAGATAGTTTACTATGTACAATACTAAAAATAGGATGGAAATCTAGTTATCTTTAGAGTGAATTTTGGTAGTTGATCAGCTATGTTGAAATACAGTGGTATAGTTAAATATTTATAGCCAATAGTAATTACGTTAATATGCGGAAAGGAATAATCATCAGTGAAGAGGGCGGTGAAATTGTCGGTCATTTTGGGGGAAAAGATTGTTCTAAAGTAGTCATAGATCCTTGATGACGCAAAAGAAAACTTTCATTATTGAATTAATTTAGTTTAAAAAGTGGACGATTTTTGGCAAAAATTTATTCTGTGAAATGCAATTCATCTTAAAAAGAAATTGTTCGATTTTCTAGAATTATGATTTTTTTAAATTATTTATGGTTAAGGAATTATGTGCATAAAATATTATAACATTTTAAAAGTAATATTCAATTATTCCCATACAGATTCCAGATTAGTACCATATTAAAAAGTAATCCATTAAAACTTATTAACTGAAAGGTTTAAAAATTATGAATGTTTAAATCGTGTGATTAACAGATTGTTTCTGACATAAATCGATTATATATTTGAATAAGTGTTCAATTGATAAAAATACACAAATATACTACAATAAAAGGAAATTAAAAATCAAATAAAAACTCTTTCTGTATATGAATTAAACTGCTAAAAAATGTAATGAAATAGCTTTTGTTAAAAAATTTAAATGTTATATATTTTATCAGTTTTATTTACAAAGAGAGATTTTTATTTTACTTTTATTGGGAAGTTTATCTATACATTTTTATTGTGTATACCTCTCATACTTCTTCATACTAAGCTCATTTGACGTTCAATTTCGGTCAACAATTAATTTTAAAATGTTCTACAACATTATTTGAAAGTTGCATTATACATTTTTGAAGTTGTTAACTCTAGAAATATATCACTGCTAAGCAAAGAGCCTAATTTATCGGGAAACCGAAGCTATAACTGATCAATTTTTGACTCATCCCCACTCCCCCTATGAGTAAAATTAGGTCATACGAAAAGCTTTAAAAAGGCAATCAGTAGTGTTGGAAATCACCACTCTAGAGCGAATAAGTGAGTTAGAGTCATTTCTGGTAACCCCCCACTGATGAAACACCTCCCCGTGCTCTTGGTGATAATAATAAATATAACTCGACACTAAAATCTGCATTAAATTGATGACCAATTTGAAACTATTTGTCTATCATGACAAAGTACTAAATTTCTTTTATTAATTGCTTCCATCATTATATTTAAAACTCTCTGTAATAAAGACTTTCTATATAACTAATATCGTTTATTTTCACGAACTTTTTCGACCTGATCAATCAAGTTATTGTATTATCATGAACTTTGCTCTATAATCGGGGATATTATTTAAAGAGCTAGAAAGTTTGTATTTAATAACCCCTCAATATTGTCTGTTGATGGTCAAGCTAAAATAGAACCTGTCAACTTGTCAATTTATAATCAAGAATGAAAAAAACCTATTTATCGATCAATAAATGATTTGATTTAACTTGGCTCAACTATATCCGTAAAGCTGCCCTTTTGCTGGATCGATAAATACTTTGATAAAATCAAAAGTCAAATTTCTAATATCGATTTAATTGTTACCTTAAATATCATTTTAATTTTGTGAATTTCCATAAAATACCATTTAAATTACTTATTTAAATAAAATGTATTGCTTTGTTTTTCCAAAATTCCATTTGTTGAAAACAAAACATAAACAGAATAAGTTAACATCACTTAGCTGAATATATTCACTAGAATATTCACTGAATATTCACTAGAAAAACTCGACTTTACCTTCTTTCAATTTAAATAAAAATATATTTTTATAATTCCAATTTTTCGCAGTTTCAGAAAATGTATACTCTAGTTAGCTTTGCGTACCTGATTGGAATCAAGACCCCAGAATTCCAACTCCTCTTCAAAGAGCGGCCCGCAAACATCGGTGGGGTAGTGCAGTTTTCCAGTTCGATAGTAGTTGAGGATCTGCGCAAAGACTCCCGGGTGTCGATCGAAGAAGTACTCGTTGAGGACGGGATCATAGTTGGCCAGCGCCTCGGTGAGTCGGGACAGACGGGTGGCGGGAATCTTCTTCAAGGTCGCTTTGTAGGTCTCGTGACGAATGCCGCCAACGTTGAGTATCACCCTGTTCTCGGCGTCAGTCATGCTCCTGCTGAGAGATAAAATGATGTTTATAATTAGGGTTTTCATAACAGCGCTATATATGCTTAAACAGCTAGTTTCAACTGTCCGAAATTTAGTTCTTAAAATAAAGAAATGTTGATTTAGAATTTACGTTTATTTCTTTATATGGATAAACAGATACAATAATATGATTTTATCTTAAATCATGATTTTTTATTATTGAAGAGTGTCTATATCGGTATCGTATAAAATGTTTAACGTGGGAAAATGTAATAGATTCCAAAACTGCATTTTCTTAATCACTACCAATTTCTAAATGTTTTTTTCTCTTATTCAAAATATAACCCAAATTGCTGACTTGATTAATTAGAAAATATTTCAAAATGAGATGATACTTAAGTTTTATTCAAAATAAATATAAATATAACATTTTTGTGTTAGCATGTAACGATGATGCGATGATGTATTAAATAATGATAAAGCTTATCAGTTAAAAAATCGATTTTATTTCAATTCATTTGAATTTAATTTTAAATGATAGGAGATTATAAATTTTACATTTGATTTTCAAGAGAATAAAATAATTAAAAAATATTAACATAATTAAATAATTATTGTTATTACTACAATACACATTAATTTTTATTCTCAGTATAACATTATACAATAATGAATCTGTACAAAAAATGAAGTAACTGCATTTATTAGTTTCAAACTTCTGCCAATATCTTTAAAGACCCTATAAAAAGGGAAAAAAATTAACACGAAAAATAATTCACTATTTCATAAATAATTTTTTTAACATTTTTTAATTATTTCGTTTTGTGTAATGTAATTATCTATATTTCTGTATTTGTAGGTTTTTAAAAAACGCATTAAATCTGAAATGTTCACGTCTGTAATGGTACCCAAACCTATATTTTATATTATGATATGAACAAAGGTTGAGATATATTTGTGGGTAAATAGAAGTTTGTTATTCATATATTTTTATAAAAATAAGAAGAAGAACGATTTTTAAACTTAACCTAATTATCAGAGCTCTTTTACAGTAATTTAAGTGCTACAATAGTTCACTAAAACAAATTTATTGTTGAAAAATTAAGATTTTAGATCGTGTAAATTGTATTAAATGTGCCTCAGATATATTAGGAAATTCGTAAAATAATAAAGAAAAATAACTTAATAAATTTGTAATATTAAAAATTGACTAAGCTGATTCCTCGAGGAAGCAAACATAAATGAGGGTCAATGTTACATCTATAAACGTACCAATATTAATCAAAAATCGTTCTCTTAATTTTAGATAATAAAGAACTAAATATGTTAATGTGTAAATATAAACTTATTTATGTTAATAATTTATCGAATAAGATTTATTATATAGTAAAAATACAGATGTTTAATGGGCTTACTAACCGAGTCTTTCTACTTTTGATCAAATATATTTAACTTTGGTTATTAAATGGCCCAGGGGGAAAGCGTGGAGTTTTACCGAGACTGAACCGCCTTTGAGCTTACATGGCGTTCTCGCCCCTTCTATTTCGCCCGCCCACACGGGAAGCATAAAACACGGCCATATAATCTCTCGGTTGTGAAATTGGCGATCATTTCAATAATCCGTGGATTAGAATTCGTTCAAACAAGGTCAAATGATTAGATGACTTTTACAATTTAGTTGTTTTATATATACAAATAATTAAATGTTCTACTTTAGTAAATTACTTAAATTATGGAACCAGCAAATATATAGATAGAGGCAGAATTCAATTTGAAATACGAATGAAACCAATAAATCGATAGAAGTATAGAAAACAAAATCGATTTGAAAGCTACAACAATTTTATGAATTGATTCCATTAAATATATTAATTAATACTGTGCATATTAATTAATTCCTACATTTTAGGTTGAAATTATTTATATATATATATTACATAATTAATAATTACATTAATTTTATTTATTAATTACTTTATTATTAATTAAACCACGATATATATAATTTAAAAATATTATGATGATATATAAATATGTAACGACATTCATTCAATTGAATTAAATATAAATGTTTAAATTTTCACTTGTTGATATTTTAATATTTAGATTATATATAAAACTTTAATTCTATCATTTGAAAAATATGAATGGAACTTTTGAATAATATTTGTAAAGACATTATTGATTATATTATTAATGCTTTATAAAGTTTTATTCATAATTTGCGTTATTCAATTATTAAAAATTTTTGCCAGGCAATATACATGTATACTACAAATACAAACTTTGAACTAGAAAATATGTTATTTGTGTTCTGTTTGAGAATATTATATCGGGAGGTTAACATTAGCTGCAATTATACATCCTTTAATGACTTCATAATATTTTTTAAACATCTGTACAAGCTGTAATGTTTCTGATAAAATATCGCTTAAGTAATAAAAATAGTAAGCATTTTTTCGGATAGTTTAATAATGACAATCTCGTTACAAATTTATTATCATTCAGTCAATATGTTAAAAATAAATTGAAACATTTAAATGTATTTTGCATTTTACCAATGTACGCGAAAGAATAGATAATGAAACCATGAGTCATTATTGAAAAATATCAAGTAATTATTTTTCACATAAAATATGTAATTTGCATTTCTTCCACCATTGCACTCTTATTAATTATCTTAAATTCTTTCAAATAAATAATAAAAGACCCACAGAATTAAATTTTACTTGCAACATTTCTTTATGAAGCAAGTCAATTAACAATTTATCTTTCAGTTTAGTTTCGATTGGATATTTTTATTGATAAGAATTTCATGACATTTTCTTATTTTTTGAATATTCCAATCAAAAACAAAATCACTCATTGAACGATATACTAAATGTTTTATATATGGAAGATGTCATATGTCAAAAAGTTTTGTTATATTTTGAATCCGGGATCTATTTTTATATATTTAATATTTTAATTATTCTTTTGTTAAATTATGCAATTTTTTGATGTAATTCTTTTAAGAAATATTTTGGATTGATAATTATGTAGTTTGATTTTTGGTTTTGGGTTGACTAGAATATTTTAATTACAAAAATCAACTTTCCGTAACCATTTACTCATGCCTTAATAGATACTATTTTTTGTATGTTATAAATATATATAATAGTAATATATATTCTCTTCAAAATAATATAATTATAAAATCTACAATTTAAAGACATAATAGACAAATAAAATGTCAACTGCTTATTGTTATCGTATTTTAAAAGTTTTACAAGGAAAAAAGGGAATTACAAGGAACATTAAAAAGCCCTTAAACCATTCCTTCGATTTATTTAGCTATTTAGTTATTTATTTATGCGCAAAAAATGTAGATTCTTTTCCAGTAATCACTCTCCCCTCCTCATTCACAGACACGCCGCCATGTTCATATGTTTTTATGGAAGTTTGTGTATTATATTAGCTCTCAGGAGGGGGTATGTGTCTAAACCTACATAATCTTAGTACAGTAAGGTAGTCCAAAATTATCTGCGATATCGCATCGATTCAATTTCTTACTTATTGACTTCTCTGTAATAAAACAGCGGAGAAAATAAACGGCCTTACAACAACGAACTGTCTACGGTTAAGAACTTTTATAGATGCATATTCTTGTGTGGTTATTATTTTTACATGTTTATTTTGGTCTAAGCAATAGATTTATAGAACTATTTTTGCTTATTCCCAGGCATGTCCCCGGAATTTTTTATAACATTTCGGATGAGTTTCGTGTGTATAGGTCAAATAATATTCACATATATTTATCCTAAAGTAAATTGAAAATATATTTTAAAAAGAGTAACTCTTGAAATTGGAATAAATATTTAACATATTGATCGAATAATATAATCTTCAGTGATATTATTTAATAATGACGATTTTGATATTTTCTATTCTGATTTTAGAAAACAATTTTTACACATTTTTACTATTTTAGGTATAAAATATATCTATAGCAAAATATTTATAATTTAGAAGATGGTTATATATAGGGTTTGAATATATATTTTAACTGTCATCCTTCTACGTTTGAATGAAAGAGACATCAATTTTTTCTTTATATAGACGCGATTTTTATATATTATATGTGTGTATATATTGCAAATGTATAAAATAGTATTTTTTGTTACACTTGTTCAAGCTTTTACTTAACTACTAAAAATATTATTCAACATAGATTAAGTTCAATATATCGATTAATTAAGTACTGTACTAGTAAAAATCCACACTTGTTAGCGTTGTAGAATTTCGTATGCTTAAAATACGCTAAAATTATATTAAGACAAAAATTAAACTCAGACTGTGGCGACAAAAATAGCGATTTGACACTTTTGAAGAAATTCACAATGCTTTAATCATTAAAATAAAAGATGAAAAGGTTAGCAATATATAATGGAAAATTGATGGTCTTATAAACACTTAGATACCATGCACTATTGGTTTCATACTTATTGATTCTAAATATGTCTTTCTTTTATGTCTGTCATAAGGAATTATCTAATATGCAAGATAACTTGATTTTCTATCAATTACGTTAAGACAACCATTAGCTCCTAATCCTATGGAGATGTGTACCATAAGCATTTGGTCCATTTACTGCATACACCAATCGATAAATCAACTTCTAAAAAGGAAGAAAATTAATAACAAATTTGAAAATTTAAAATTAACCTTATTTAATTATCGTTTTAAATTACAATTCATAATAAATAAATTTTGCTTACATTTTTCAAAAGCACCAGTATTTTTTTTAATAAACCATTTTTATCCACCATACAAAAATGAAAACGTTTAGAACATTATGTTAAACGATATCATTTTAAGTCCTTTGATATTTCAATTTATCGATACAAATTTTGTTGACTTTGCATTTTGACATTCCTTTAATTGCATTTTAAAGACCAACACTGAACGCAGCAGTGCAATGTTCGTATTGATTATTAATACCAAATTTAGATATCAATGATGTTTTAAAATAGAACCAGGCGAAGTGGCATGTTTTTTTCTGATAGTAAATTTAAACAGGATGTCTGTAGATAAAGTATGCCCAAATATTATTATCACATATGTTAGCACTTTAGTAAATACGGCAACCATGAATACAGGTTACATATACCCCCCATAAATGGAAAAGTTTATAAATAAATGTCGGTTCAATATATATATGCATACACATGAATAAATATGTGGTCTGTATTTTAGATTTGACGGATCTGAAGTATTTGATTTCTGCACAAAAGGCAGTTGAATTGTATGGTGAATTATTCTTTGAAATAAAGTATCATCACGTATAAGATATGAACACTTACAGCTTGATGAATTGGTTCTTTTTTTTGTGTCCTCATCAGAATTATAGAAATTAATTTGTTTTTCTTAATAAAAAAATAACCCTTCTTTACCTGTGACATATTATAACTAAATGTACAATTAGCTCAACAGTTTCTATCGTATTTTATTATCGACGAAGTTACCGTATCGTCTAATATTACGAAAAAATGTTTAAAAGAAAATTTTATTATCACAAAATATCTAATTCAATACTTCAACATATTCGTTAATCAATAATCTTCCTTTTTCATTAGTATTAAATTAATCTGATAAAAAAAAGAATTTTATTTGAAATTGAAAAAATAAAAATGGTGATTTTAGTTACTTTTTATAAAATTTAATATTCGAGTTACATTTCCTGAAAAATTAATTATTTTTTGGATTTATATACATATGAATTAATTAGTTTAATAATCTCTAAATCCTGACATGTTGTACCCCAAGAGGTGCACTCTATCCATGTGTATTGTTGAAGAAACAGATAATTTAAAATGTTTAAGAACTAAGCTAACTGAACGTTTTGTAAACAATCATTGATACGATTTTAATGTCTGAAAAAACTTCTGGCTTCATCTCGCTTCCCCCTCCCATGGGTTCAAAAAACCCTTATTTCCCGGCTGATGATATTTTCTAGGTGAGAAGTTGTAAACGGTTAGATGATTTATCACAATTGCCCCGGTAGTTTGACTTTTGATTAAATAATGTATTTCTCTTCACTGAGCTTCTCTTTAATAATTGATATTTGTGGCGCTTTAAACACCTTCATGGTTCCATCTGCTAAAGTAAGGAGCGCAAAAGTGACAAATGATTTCTGTTAATCAATATGTATCCGTAGAAATATTATTTTTATAGGTAACAAGCATTTAAAGAAAAGGTCACAACAATTATTATTACGTACGATATTTAAATACAAAGTGTTGAAATATTTTTTTAAATTTACGAAAACTGCAACACAGTAAGATTTTTGTAGACAAGCCAAGTTGAAAGATAAGACTGAACCAAATTTGGACTTGAAACCATGAATTGTGTGTCTGGGAAGCGTAAAAATGTTTAATGCGGTATAAAGAATAAAGAAAATATTTACTGTAATACGGTTAAATCATCAATAATTATTATTTTGATAAAAAGAGATAAACGTATTTAAAAGTCGTCATTTCAATTTCAAATTCGAATTTCTTACGTTTAGATTAATACAATTTAATTTTAGAATTGGTTTAAATTGATATTTTATATTAGATTTATGATTTAAACATTTGATTGTAAAATGTAAAAATGATTAAAGTTTAAAATTATATTTGTATATTTTTAATATTATTTATTTGATTGCATTCATAGCATGTTTGCGCCTATTTTTACTTTGACCGTTACGGATATATTTAATATAAGATTTCAAAAAAATTGAGAAATAGATATAAATTTTATATTATTTAAAATATTATAACAAGATAGTTATATATAAATAATAAAAATAAATAAATACATTTAAAAAAATGTTAAATAAAAAATAAATTTAATAATAATATTTAAAATAAATTAATAATTAAAATTAAATAAATAAATTAATTAATTAATAAGAATAATATTGTTAAAGGATGATAAAATGGGAATGTTTTTAATGTTTTCAATTAATTTATGTAGTATTGCGAAAAATAAATGTACCTATGAACGATATGAGATAATTGAAATATTTATTTTGTGAAGAAATAAAATATTACTACATTACTACATTCAATTTATTAATCAAAATCTTTTTATTGTTAAATTCTAATTTTTATAAGAAACAAGCCTGAAGCTTTTTTGTATTTAGATATTTTTTGTTATATATTAATAAATCTTATTATATAATGTTTCATAATTATCCAGTTTTCGAACTATGATATGAAAATGGATATAGAGCTTATTTACGGTTTATATTTAGAGTAACTTTTAATAATTGTCATAAACATAGAATTTTCGACTGATACTGGTAATTTTGTTTAACTACAATAGAATTGTGATGTAATGTATGAATATATTATTGCATAAATGGAAATAACTATCTTAATAATAGACAATATATATTTATAATATCAAACGTTATAAGTTGAATTGAATTACCTAAAATGTGCATTTAATTCAGTATTATCGGGACGTTCATATATTCTAGTTGTGAACCAAATACTTAACTTTCGGTATGTAACAAATAAAATTTTTTTCAATTTTTGATACATTGCTTTAATTGCGTTGATAAAACATCGTATATAAAATCAAATAATATGTATCCCTACATTAAATCCACATTATTCAACATTCATTATAAGAAATAAAAATAATCGATTTTGTAATATATTTGTAATTATAGCAACGGTTTTTTTACAAAAAGATTTAGGTACACCTCATTGCATTTGCACGTTAATTCATTTTTATAGCAATTCAATTTCCTTAAAGGGTATTTGTAAGTCATAAAATATGCTGATATAATATATGTGTATATATATAGTAACATTTTTATGATGGATATTTTAAATTAAACAACTCCATAAAATAGCAATAATTCCTACGAAATTGAATAACGAGTTTTTGTCATAAAAAACAGAATTGATAACGAATATAAGTGTTCAAAGTTAATTATATGTAAAAATGTTTTAAATGTTCAATTTATTTATAAAACTTGATTTGATACTAATCAATACATTTTAATTTTGATTTTTAATTCAGCATATTTAGTATAGTTGTTAAAAATCGTTTTTTTATGGAAAATTTACCCAAATTGAGTACAAATTGTTTCATGTTTAATATAGTTTTGGATCATGAAAATTGTATCAATTGTGTTGTCCCTAATATACACATGTTTTATTTTTAAGAAGCGAAAATAATTTAAATGTAATATTCATGGATCCACTTACCTAATTAAACTGATACTCGCTAGTGGACACAATTGATTGAATTTTCTGAATTAAAACAAAAATCCAGATTACTTAAATAAAAAAGCAAAATGTCACATATTTTGAAATAAATGAATCCGTGAACTAATAATTTTAAAACTAATTTTCCGCTAATAAGACAAATATTTTTAGTTTAACGATCCACTGGAATCATCTTCGTCACACGGCAAAAGGGGTTACTTTAGGCGAGTAGGACTAAAATAACCAGAGTGATGAAATGTTTTAATAAATCCCGCGAAAAATATAGCATGTCTCAAGAACAGGAGGGAGATGAGGGAACTACCGAAGCACCAACTGTCTGTTTGGGAATAAATTCGGTTGTACATGCAACTACACCAGCGCATACGTTGAAATTATAAATGATCCAAGCTTGGCAAAGAAGGATAAGGATTTATTCATGTTTGTCTCCCCACTGTGTACATAATGTGTTCATATATTTAAAATCCCTGAGAGGAATCTCGCTGGTAGTGTTGCCGGATGTCTGGTCTAACAGCAAGACAAGGGGGTTGGGTGACTTCATGCGCTATCATGACAGGCTAATATTTCGACCATTCGCTGTTGGGCTGGGTAGGCTTCCAGGGATGGTAGATAGAAAGTGGGGGAAGTGGCTGGTTAACCTATACAGTTAGTGGCAGATGGTTTTGGGTGGGAAATCAGTCAAAGAATCAAAGTACTTAAATTCAGTTTGTTCTCAACCAATCAGAGAATGAGAATTAATTTTGGGACAGATTGAACATTTATTCCATGGAAGTAAAAACAGTTTTAATGGCTAACATCATCAAAGCATTTAATCTAAAATTTTAATTATATTAATTTCTGGTAAATGAATATTTGGTTTTCATACAAAATACAATTTTTGTATAAAAATTTCCAAATAAACAAACAATTTTGTCAACGTTATAAAATTAATTAGAGAAATTATGTATACAAAAGTTTATGTATTTTAAGGATGGAGTAAAGATTAAATAGATTAACTAGATAAAATAATTTTAATTAGTAGGTTCTAAAATATTAACTCTGCCTACCATAAAAATTGTAACTAAATATATTAGGAAAAAATAGTTTTTAACAACAATTAACAATACAAGTTTTTTAATGTTATTTGACGAATAAACCTCTTTTCATATTGCAAATATATTAGTTTTGTTAACAAATTTTGATCAAATGTTTTAAAATAATTCGTTTATATCTTTATTATAAAGTGTTACGAATAATAATATCATGATAAAATTCTTCTTTCTATATTGACGTGTGTAACAATTTAGTTATTGTGTAAAGACATATTTTTGCCAAAATAAAAACGAATTAAAGGATTTAGTTCAACACACCCAATATGAGGTTGAGCTCAACTGACAGTTGAATACATTATTCAATGTTTGTTTTTGCTGCCTGTATATACATGTATATACTGCAGGTACAAGAATGTAGTAGTGCAGGACAGAAATGCTTTTCACTTTTCCTGCTAAGAATCAATAGACTGTTTTCAATTAATACACTCAAAACTCTCTGGTAACCCTTCAAGTGCTAATGCACCGCGTACAGTGAGAGCGCATGTTCCAAAGTAATTCATATAAACAAGAAATAAGTAACCATTGATTATTGATTTGTGCTCCTTTAAAAATGGTTCAATAATTTTTTTTATTTACAGGGTATAAAACACTATTCATAAAGTGACTCTGTATGGGTGAGTAAAGGAATGAACATTCCAAATATTATGACAGTGATTCACTGATCTTTATAGTAAATGTTAACGAATGTCATTACATAGAAAACTTTACGATTAAAATACTTTTATTAACAATCTTTCACTTTAACTAACTTGACATTTTTTTGCTTTTTGACAAATTAGTCCAGAAAAAACAAAAAGCATATATTGACCCACTTTGATAATTATTACTTAACTGAATAATTCTTTTGCTTTGAAAAAATGTTTTTGTAGTTTTATAGGTATCGACATTATAACTTTAATTTTGACTTACGAAAGTATATTTTAATTTTGCGTTTCGATAAATAATATCGAAATAAATGAAAATGACTTTTGGACAATATGCTTCCCTTTACGAAGTCATAACTAAATAGAGTTCACAAACCTTCTAGTGCAAAATCATCTGTGCGACCATTAACACAGATCTCGATTATATTTTGTGTATTCTATAATTTACTGTTTAGAGGCACATCCAAAGTTGACAGAACACAGTCCCTGTTATCAGAACAATATTTAGTTAATTAATATCTAGAGAGACATATGTCGCGTATAATCTGGGGTAGACCGTTATACCCGTCAATATGGTTGTCCATCACCATTACTCCTTTTGAAATGTCCGGAATGTTGCACTCTGAGCGATTAATTTTACGAATATTACTCTATTTTTACAGATTAATCAACATTTTATACTAAATGAAAATTGAAGTGAATGAAACAGTTACTAATATAAGCAGGTGTGGCAAATACTCGGAAAAAACAATTAGTTCACAAAGAATCAATTAATTTTCCAATATATTGATGGGGAAATGTTTCGCAGTAAATTACATGACACAATTTAATATAACCTGTCAACTAGAAATGTCATGTCTGTGTGTCTTTACTTCATCAATTATTGGCAAAGACGAAACGAGCAGTCGCCCGAAGTTCTTCTACCATTATTGCAAAGACAACAGCAAACTCTCGTTATCTATTTCTCTCAATATTGTGGATATTATATGTTTTTTGGCAACCCACTAAAATATACTTTCATGACAATAATTTACCTTTACATTTTTGCTCTCTTGGAAATTAGAGTTAAGGAGTTAGTTTTGAAGTAGTATTGATAATCAATTATTATTATTAGTTCTTTGATAAGAAAAATGTTAGTTTTTTTACTGGGAAAGGCGAAATGAATTATTGGAAATTCAATTTTTTTAAAAATAATTTGACAATAATTATATATTTAATAAAAGTTTCTAGTGTTTAAATGTAGATAGAGGATTTTAAATTTTGATAATATATTTAACAAAAAAATAACTTAAGCAAAGAAAAAAACATTACATCATTAAAAAATGGTATGGCGATTATATAATGTATTAAAACTTTTATTTGTATCTAGTTAGATTAATTTATTTATAGTTTGTAGTTTATGTTAAAGTATATTATTTTACGTACTTACAATTAGGCATATATCAATTGAGTAATTGAAGATTAACTTCACAAACTAACTTATAATAAATACACTAATGATAGTTATTTATTGAAAGTATATAATATTATTACTTTCAAATTAAAATCAGTTTATATGAATTGAAATTCAATATTAGAAGCTAAAAAGGAATGAAAATTCTTTTATAAAAATTACGTAAAATAATTAATTAGTAACTTGGAATGATTAGAACAAAAATTCTTTTACAACACAGTCAGTGTATAAGTACGGAAAAAATAAAAAAATGTACAGTTAAAACATATTAAAAATACCTCTGTCCATTAGTAGAGATATGGAAAAGATATATTTTTGACTTTATGACTTATATTAAAATGGTCTTATATATTAACGGGGCAAATGATAATATTATGGGAGGTTTTTAACTTTTACTTATATTTTAGGGTAACCACCTATTTATTTATTTAGTTTATAAGATTATAATTTATAACGTTTGTTGTATATTTTGTTGAATGTCTGCTCAAATATACATTTATTTTACATTGAAAGAAATAAAATTTGTTTAAAAATCTTCACTGAATCTTTTTTTTAACAACTATAAATCATTTTCATGTATTGAAAATTTCTATGTTTCGTTATTTTATCAATGAATTTGTAAGTAGGTATTGTTTTCAATTGTAATAGGTTAATTACGCTATATTGATTTAGAATACACATTTAAATTCACATTCGCTTACAATGCAACCAGACAAACTTTTTATAAAAATAAAAGAGATCTATAAAACCAACATTTTATGTGTTGTACATTCAGTGTTTTACATAGAAATTTTAATTTGGCTTTGGAATATTGCAAAATAATTGCTTGGGGACTCATTAACTAACCATGAATAGACGTAAAACTATAAACCCGTAATTATAAAGTTCTAGTTTAATATAAAGCTGGCGTTTTCAGGCCACTTTGTGTGATTTATAAGTTACAGAAAATCTTTCTTTGGCTTTAATGAGGTAGATCAACTATAAATAAGAGTTTCGAATTATATTTCATTAATATTTTGTACCTACATATTTATAATATTATATTATATAATATGAAATATTTATATGAACATTATTTACCATATTTTTTACTGTTATAAAACTTTTATAATATTTATAAGGATCGTAAAATTATATATTAGAATCTTTCAAGTCAATAAAATAATATATTTTAAATCCAAATATTAGTTTCATAATTTTAAATGGCACAATGATTAATAGTCCTTTATTAATTGTCGAATAACAGTCCTTCAATAATAATTTTACTATTATGGTTTGAGTATAGTGATTAAACTATATAATATATCTTGAGTGGATATCTAACAAAGACTATTCAAGTTAGAGGTTGGTACCTATAATTATTTGCTCATGCACAGGATAGGAGAAAGATTGGCATTTTAGTTATATTCAAATATTTATAATACACAAGCATTTGCTGGTTGTCGTTATAATTCAAAACACTAAAATTTTGTGGTGGCCATTTATATGGCAACTTCATATGTTAATACGTTGTTCATACGTTGTTTTCGACTGCGATTTTCAGAAAATATTCACATTTTTACATTGCAGGACAATTACCATGATTCTTAACGATTATAGGTAAAACAATTATTGATCCAACGATGATATGGTACCACGATTGTTTTATTTTTGTTATACAAAACAAAATCATTTAAAGACTTTGTTGTGCTGGGAGTTTATTTCCTTCTTTACGTTCTCTCAGTAAAATATGTCAATTACTTTCGTGTTAAATATGTAATTGTGTAATTAATATTTCTTTTGCAAAACATTGATTCTCAACTTACACATTACAAATTTGAAACATTTGCATATACCGCGATTTTTCTAATATGAATAAGTTTGAGTATTTAACGCAAATATAATCATTTATAAAACAAAACATAAATAAAATTTATCCATCCTACATTTACACAAAACAAACTTTTATATTGCATGTTGCAACTTTTTGAAACCAATTTGAATCACAAAATCTCCAGACTTGGCAAGGAATAAAAAGTGGTTTTATGCCCTAGCTCCTATATAACATTTGCAACTGTTTAACGCCTGACTGAATTCCCAGTTATATCTCAAATCAACCGATCTCTACAGTTTCCCTATTACTGGGATAGAAACTTTTTTTAAGTTCCAAAGTATGCCAGTTCTTGTTCAATATGTTATTTTCTATCTCCCATGCCAAGCTATTCGGATTCGCCAGAATTAAATTGATTAATGATAGTCGGACACTCGATATTGGAGAACAATATAGAACATAATACCCGAAAGCAAAAGTATTTCCGAGATAATACAATTTGAAATTATTTGGGAACTGAGAAGCAACTAGTTTGATAAACGGCCTACTTTACACAAAACATTCACCCAATCAAATGATGTTGTATGTTAAAAGTATTGATTTAAAAGAGTATTGAGTGTTCTCAATTCCTCAAAACAGTTACAATGAATAGTAAAATAAAATTTGTGAAACACGACACTATATACCCTAAACTCGTTCTTATATATTGTATAAAAAATGTATCAAATACTATTGCATCTAAATAAATAAATAAATAAATAAATAAATAAATAAATAAATAAATAAATAAATAAATAAATAAATAAAT
>JAUZNC010041202.1:0-17585 GCA_034780395.1 Vannuccia rotundouncinata | reverse complement strand
TCGAATTAATTCAATTGTATAATAATTCAATTAATTCAATTTTATAATAATATTAAAACTAATAATAAGCACAGATTGGGAAATATTTTTACGTGTCTATAGATATTGCAAGTATTTCAAGAGTGCGAAGCACGAGTGAAATACGTTAGCAATACCTATAGACTAGTGAAAATATTTCCGTATTCAACAGCCATCAATGTAATAAAATATTTTTGCCACATACAATGAAATAAGAACTTATTCAAAAATATCAAATAAACAACCATCTTTTAATAATACAATTAATTAGATTAGAGTTATTATTAAAACGTCAAATCATTTAGCCTGCAACATTGTACACATTTACTGTAATTATTCAAAAATGTCAAAAAAGAACAGTTTTTAATAATACAATTAATTTAAATTAGAGTTATTAATAAAACTTCAAATCATTTAGCCTGTAACATTGTACACATTTACTGTAATCCAATCTCCCTATCAAAATATGAATTGTCAATATTCATTAAAAACATTATTAAAAGTTGCAATAAATATATTGATTTACAGATTCAAATATTCAAATAATTTTAATTCAGTATTCTATAGACGTATTCAATGATCAATGAAATTTCTCATTGAAAATATTGATCCGTATTCAATAGCCATAAAAATACCATTTTTATTTATCTGTGCACAATAGAAATATGAAGCAAGTGTGGGATAAATACAATACAATACTAAATTCATTTCTATAATTTTATAGCAATCGATATCTGTATTTATTATCTTTATTTTAGAATCCGTAATTCTGAATCACACTGTACGAGTATTTAATAATTATATAGTTACTTACATTTAATAGTAAATACACGAATTTTTATAGATTATCAAATATATAAATTTTATCAATGGATAAACATCATTTATAATATTTTTAAAGAATAGAAATTAATCAAATCGATATGGGAATATAGTTAAAATGAATTAAAAAAAGAAAACTTACCCTTGTTAGCAGCCATTTTGTTTATGAGAAGAATATAATTGTGAAAGTATTTGTCGTTGTTATTCAATAGTGTGCTACTCAATTGTTATGACTGGCGATCTTTAATTTGTCTTTGCTGTTAGTTACCAAATGTTACATCCTTGAATAGAAATAAAATATTTTAGATTACCAGTACAGTATTAAACAATATCTTACTAATGATTGACTCTGATTGAATGAAACAATTCTCAGACAGAATGGTGAGTAAAAGGCTCTGAACAAAACGATGAAGGGCTTGTCAGAAAATTAGTAATGTTTCATCGTGGCACTTATGCTATAAGGTTACCAAATTTAGCAGAAATTGATGAACTAACTAATATTTATTACGAACTTACTGAATGTATCTACCATATCCTGAAGAATTTGATAAACTTAAAAAAAGGCTTAATAAAGTTATATTCATTTATTTCTCAGTTGGTAACTCGCAATTAACCAAAATCATATTAAATGAATTTCTATACTAAAGTTATTCATAATAATAGTTTATTATAGTTAACGATTTTTAAAATAAACGACCTTTGGGGTGTCCGCCACCCCAATGACATATTCACTGTTATGTAAATCACGATTGAAACGATCCAATTAACTGAAATTATTTGACTTCTTTTATCTTATTAGCATATAATAACTTTGAAAGATAACATATGTTGATCCGTATTTATCTTTCAAAGTTAGAACTAACAACTAACTTGTTACCGGTCGTTTGGGGTTAATTAAACCACCCCAGAATTGAATTCTGGTTTTACTCTCCCATTATAATTATCTTTTCTGGCCAACGTTTTGAGGAAGACGACATGACGAGAACGAAAAGACCCTCTCAACTTCTACTATAGCGACTTAAAAATATTACTGTGTTCCTATTGGGACAACAGCTAACCTTTTCGGTTTATCCGCCCGGTATGGCAAAAAACCCGGCAGCCCTAATCGGAAAAAAGCTAGATTAAAACTTTAAGTTTTGCAACCAAATAAAATCAGGCGTTGATGCAATTAACAAAACGGTGAAATGTTATTCGTCCAATCGAAAATGCAGAAGGTGTTCTTTAACCTGTTCTCAATATATTTGCATCTGGGAAAGAAATGACACCCGCCAGAAACAATCTAGTCATTACAATTTTGTAATCAATGCTGGATATCAGTTAGTTGGCCCAATTGGTATCTCCTAAAACAGTTAATCTCCTAAGGAGTTAATTAGCAACAAAGCTGATGATGGTCATATTCCTGAGGATAAAACAACATTTTTCACCTGTAAAAATTTCACCGCTGTGTTCTGAGTACACTAACAGAAAAACAGAAGGACAAAGTTTGCTTGCCCTGAATGCATTCAACCCATCTGCGCTATCCACAGAGCACATGTCTGCTCATGTTGCTTTTAAAACGATTAATACAAACACCTAAGGTTCTCTAAGCAACAGGAATGCTCTGCAGCGCATTTGTAATGACAACCATTATCTGTTTTAGTTGCTAAAACTTTTATCACCGAAATAAATTCGTGTTTATGAACGCTTTTGTATAATAAAACTTTTGTTCTTATTCAAAATTCTCATTTCAAATTGCAATATTAATAAATTCAAACAGTATTTTGAAAATATTCAGCAAATGACTGATTTCGAATAGCATATTCGTCAAAAAACTATAACGAACCATTATATCTAAAAAGCGTCCAGTATATAACATCGCTTTCACTAAAGCTATTTTAATGAATCCCAGTGCTTACAAGAATATTTAAGATGAATAATTATTCTCTATTTTTAATAAAGTTGATTATCATATTAAATGCTTTTGTTTGTAATTATTTTTGTAATTTACTTTTTTTGTAGAAAATCCACGAAAATATTATCATGAACGATTGATGAATACATATTTGTATCTCATAATTTATAGAGTAACAATCATTTTCCAAATTTTTATTTATTTTTTACTTTCATAGAATTTTTATATTTTATTTTAATATTATTAATATTTCATCCATGTAATGCTTATTTGTATATCATGTGTTTTTATGCATTTTATATCGGTTTTCTATTGATGGAAGGTGTTATATATATACATCAAATTCTTATAATTTAAATTGTAAAATTAAAACAAAATTAAAAAATATGTTTTTTTTAAAAGTGTACATTGATTTATGAAACTATAATATAGTTAATAATTTTTGATAACTTGAAATAACTTTTAATAGTAATATTAATTAAATTATAAATTATTATTATTAGATTTAATCGTCCACAATATAGTAATAGATAAAATACAATTATTGCAATATTATTGTTAGCAGAATAAGATTAAAAGTGTTTCTATCTGAAGGAATGTTGAGATGAAGCCACCACAAATAAGAATATAATCAATTAAATAAATATTCGAAGGTGCCTTTAGTTGTTTTTGAACACAAAATAAATATCGGGAAATGTATTGATATCCAATCCGGAAACAAATAGGTCAACACATCTAGTGTAACTTCCCTTTTCAAGCAAAAAGTTGCTTTTTGCTTCTTTATCGAGTATCGAAATCGTCAAGTGTCCACTTATTTGCGAGAAAGGATCGTTGTATGGAATGTCGGGCAAAAGAATCTTCACCGCCAACAATCCAGGCATAACACCATCGAGTCGAACAGCAATCAGAGCTCCACCTAGCGATGCTGGCAAAATAACCGAAGTCCCCTGAATTTGGTCCTCACCACTTCTTACAATTTTCATCCATGCTGACACAACTTCATCGTGAGACAAAAACTTGCTTGGACGAAAGAGCCAGTTTCCCTCTGATTGACACATTGTGATGGAATCTTTTTTACCATTAACAGGTTCTTGTTGCTGTAGCATTTTCATCATTTCTTGGAGAAAATGGAACATTAAAAGTAATATATTTCATAATATTTTTATCCATTTTTTCTAATTTTGTGAAGTGATTAAAAAATAAATTATTTTGAATAAATTATTACCATATTTTAGAATTACAATTTCAAAAGATTACGTAAAATTTAAATTAAGACAGTTTCTCTTATTACCTTGCATAGTCTTTTTGCAACTACTATTGGTCCCGAAAGTAGAATTTGGTTCTTTTTGATTGGCCCTTTTTGTAGAATTCGTTGTTTTTTGATTGGTCGAGGCGATTGCCTTTGTTGGATTTTCTAAAAAGAAGTTTAAACTATTATAAATGTCTATATTATATTTCTTTTTCAAATATTTATATTTTTATATCAATGGTTGTTTCTTCGTTGTTGGATCAAATTAATAATAATTATGGTTTCTTTAAACTTTATATTTCAGAACATTCCTAATTTTCAAAAAAATAATTTTTTAGCATCATTACTCTCAAAGTTAATTTTTTTAAAGTCCACCATCAGTTTTTACTTAATATATATAAACTTTAAAGTATATTATTACTCATAATTATATCTTTATCAAGAATATTGAATATTAACTGGATATAATATCAGTAATAGGAAAAAGATACCTCCAGTACAAATTCGACCTTGACCTTCTTTGTGATGGGGACGATGAGAAGGTTGGCTAGGATTTGTCTGTTTTTTTGTGGTCATATCGACATCACTTCTGAAGAACTGTGCAGAAACTATTGAATAATGTAATAAAATATATTTCAATGATAAATCAGATCATTTCATTTCATTACAATAAAATAAAATAAATATTCAAATTTTCTATTGGAATGAATTGTCTTCAATCAATTACAACATATTATACAAAAAATTATATTAATAATAACAATTACCTCCAGATATACTTCAACTTATCAAATAATATTAATGCAAGTTTTAACTTTACTTCTTCGTCAGTAAAAAATACTATATATCGAATTATAATAATATTATTTTTTATTATATTGTATAGTTTTATTATATTTTTGTACCACACACTTCTCCATACTAGATATATACGTAAATAGATATATATTTCATCATATTTCCACTTTTATAAAACAATTCGTTGTCAACTGAACAATAGTAAAACCAATACACTCAAAACCTTCCATTTTTAAGAGAATAAAGTATTATTTATAGTGAATAGTCATGTAATTGAATTACCGTTAGGTTGAGATGGTTGATTAACTTGTTGTATAATGTTTTTTCCGTTTCCGATACTGACAATTCCGCTATTTCCATTGAATGAATCTAAAGAAAAATTTGAATATTTAAAATAATAATATTTAATATATGTCTAATATTGTAACATTAAATCAGATTAAATTATAAATTTTAATAAGAAATGAAGGAAAATATTATTCATTTAAAACTTTAATCCAATCGATAAAGTAATAATTTAAATGAGTTACATTTTAAGAATAAAAAACTTACTGAAGTTATAAGCCATTTGACGAAGATAATGGGGTTACTATGCGTGTTGTAGTTCTTTAGGGTCCCATAACGCATTTTATAAATCATTTGAGTGGAACCTCAAAGCAACATATTGCTGCATACCCAATTAAAACGCGTCTTGTATATTAATTGGGTAATCGACCATTAAATACAATTCATCTTCTTGGTATCATCTCTTTCATTTTACTACTGCAGTAATATGGAGTATTTTTTGTTTTGATTGTAATTTAAGGATCCTGGATTGTGAATATAGAAATAATTCACTCTGACAGAATAGCTGTTACACATACCTATATAGGTACAATCTATTGGTATATAACCCTTATAATAAAATATAACGATCCATTTAAAATTTAATTTTGATGTAGTCATATGTAAAGGTTTCCATAATATATGACTGAAAACGATAAACAACTATTATATAACCAATTATAAGTCTACTAAATGAAACACGAATCAAAATCTTTTTTATTCTGGGGACGGTGCATCTTATATTTACAATATAGAAGAATTTTCCATTTAAGGGGACATTAAAACATTGTTGCAAATTGAGTCGGTATATAGTCACTGAGAAAGGCTACATGTAGGTATCTGGTGGAAGGAATAACAAATAGTATATTGCATTATTATTAAAGTATTTATTAAAAAGTATTTACATACAGTTTTTTACAGAAAATTCTCTTGAAATATATACTTATAATAGTTTTATGTAATAACACTAAAACAAACGCTTAGGTAAGTCATATTGACCCACAAATACTGATGCAACGAGCGGGTAGTGAACCAAACAACTAATACTTATCAACAAAACCATTTGAAAGTAAGAAACCATCAGACCACAACAACAAATTTAAGAATGTATTATTAATTTATTTTATATTTACTCAAACGAAATATTTTTAATTAAACAATGCAATATTATTTGAACAAATTCTAACAGAGAATTTACGTTTATTAAAAGGAATGTACTTAACTGTTTAAAATTAGAATTTTAAGGGTTAAATATAATATAAGGAGCGTAACTTGAGGTCAATTTCAAAAAATATTAAATGCTTTTTGTAACATGATATTGGTTTCCTATAGTTCATTATATTATTATGTAATCACTAATTAATGAAGAATTATATAGTTAAGGCGTTTCGGGTCTTTTTTGAATAAGTACTTATGTGACAAACAATTGGATAATATAACCTCCTTCTGTATTTCAGATGTTGACTCTTCATTGTTTTCAATGTGCTTATATTTTAATATTATTGCTATATTGATTTGTTCTTTATGAAAAGATCGATTTTTAATAAATCGATGTCTGATATATTAAATAGAAAATATCTATAGAGCGTATTTTTTAATTAAAGTATGGTCCGTCGCTTGACGTTCATTAGAAGGTAAAGAACGAGGAAAAAAATTAATTTTCGAAATACATATAAACTTTTAAAGAACTAATGGAATAGTATTATAGCAGTTTCTAGCAACAACCACATTTTTGGAGCCTTGATACTTGCACGGTAACACCCTGTGTGGATTCACTTGTGAACAATAACATAAATTTTGTCTGTTTTCCTTCGCATTAATGTAAAATACAGCCTCATCTGAAAATAACACACCTCGCGAAAACAGTTCCTTTTGCTCACATTGCATTGTGTAAAAACCACTTACATATCTCCACCAAGGATCTGGTTCGTCCTCAGTTATTTGTTGGCATAGTTGTAGGTTATATATTTCCTGAGAAGTTCGACGTACAGACTTTTTAGGGCTAGTATATAGTAACTGCGTGGTTTTATAACGGTTATACTACTCATAGTAAATAACATATAATATCAGAAACTTAATTAAGTATAAATCTAAAATGTATACGACGTAGAATGGGTTGGATCAAGGTTATCGTAAAAAGTTAATATCTATAAGATTGCTTTCGGTTTCAATTATAAGTTCATAACAATGGAATAAGTATCTAACATTTAAAAACATTTTTCAAATGTTTAGGTTTTTTCATGCCGACAATATTTTGACTTACTTGATAATGATGAAAGAGTTGGTTATAATTTTTATAATATTAATATTAGTTATCTAGTTACATATTTAGTAATTGAAAACACTCAAATTTAGATTACCTTACATCGCATAACTGAGAGTACATTAAGGTATACACTATTACTGTCAACTTTTTCATATTTATTTTATCGTATTAATAACATTTCCGCCTATTTCGATATACCTACGATGACATGCCATTCTTTGTAAAATGAAAACTATACTTATAAACCGTGTAATCTTTTGGCACAACAAAGGACTGAGGTGTATTTATTATGGGAACATTTGAAAACTAAAAAATACGCATTAATGACTTTAAGATCGGCAGATATTCAGATTAATAAATTTAACAATAATCCTTTACTTTAAAAGCAGGTTTTAATTCATGAACAATTGTGTGAGTGTCGTAATAATAATATAATATTTAAATATTAAGCTAACACAACATAATACTAATTAATATTTTACTTTTGATTAAATAATAACATTTATCGAAAATTAATATAATAGCTGCTGGTTTTCCAAAAGATGTGCAATTATTTTTGCAACTATATATTGTTATATGTTTTATTAACTTGTCTTAACATAAAATAAGTACATACAATATTTAATATTAAAAATAATACAACAATAAAGACAAAATTTTTGTCAAAAATAAAACTGGAATAATAGACAATCAAACTGATCAGGTTTTTGACATGAAAATACGAAAAGTTCATCTTGAAATGAAGCACACAAAAAATACTATCATATAAATAAATTATTGAAAGTGCTCCCTCCTCTTGTTGGGTGTGAACACACATTTAATTTCTGGAAATTTATTAATATTCAATCCGGAAACATTTAGGTCAACACACCTAATGTAACTTCCCTTGTCAAGAAAAAAGTTGCTTTCTGCTTCAGCTCTCTCGCGAATCCAAACCTTTTTTCAAATTCAAATTATTTGCCTGAAAAATATAAACAAACAAATTTACATCTGATTGATTACGTAAATTATTAAATAATTTGTTTAAAAACTCTAATTCTCTTAACATAAATATTAAATATTCAGATTTTAACGAATTGCTGTAGTCGATGAATATAATACGTATAGATAAGTAAACATATAATACGTATAGATAAGTAAACATAAAATACGTATAGATAAGTAAACATATAATACGCAACACATTAAGTTTAGGAATATTTAGTGAATAGTCATCATTTGAGTTACCGTTAGGGTTAGAATTTTCCCCAAATTGCATCAAATGATTGTTGTCTCCTGTGTTGACAATTCCGCTATTTCCATTGAATGAATCTAACGAATAATTTTATATAAAAATAATAATCATTTTAGGTTTCGTTTTGTGACTAAATTTATTGTTTTACAATAATATAAAAATAATTAAAAATGTCACTTTTCAAAAATGTAATATTGTATAATTGAACCCTTTACTATTTTTTTGTTATATTATAGATAATTTTATAAAAAAATTTAAATATAATACATTATAATTACTATAAATGTAATTTTTTTCTTTTGATTAATAATAAGTAAATTATCAAATATATAAAACATTACAATTTAAAAAATATTATGTCAAATTTATTATTAAACAATGCAAATTAAATCCAATCGATAAAATATAATTTGATTTTAAAATCAACAAAACTTACTGATGTTAGAAGCCATTTTGCTCATGTGAAGAATGTAATTTTGAACGTATTTGTTGATCTAAAGCAATCCTTAATGTGTCTTTGGACTTGTCTATTGGTTACAATGACTAGGTATTTTAGATTACTGGATAGGTTGGTACTTGCTAACACAAGATCTTGCTATTGATTGTCTCTGATTGAATGAAACAATTTTAATGACAGAATGGTGAACAAAAGGATCAAATTGTCTTCACGATATAAAGATTCTGCTTGTGAGCAAATTAGTAATGTTTTATATTGGCACTTATTCAAAAAGGTTACTTAATGGAACTGATGATGATGAACTTAACACATATATGTCGAGTTTACTAAATTTACCATAATTTTAAGAATTTTAGAAATTTCTTAAATGCTTACTTATGCTATCTTTATTTTTTTATCGCTCCCATTTAATCAACATTATATCAAATGTATTCTATAAAGTTATTCAAAATATTATTTCACTTGTTAACTATTTTTTAAAAATAATGGTTAAACTTCTTGTAGATGAATTCAGATTCCACAATTAAAATTCATATCTATCTGTAAATGAATCTAAGACAACCAAACAAACTTTTAACTGAATCAATATTATAAAATTCAAATTTTCGAAAAATGTTATTTACGTTTCTATTCGCTAAAAAAATTCAAAATATTTGTGATTACATTTCCGGTCCACCTAGTCTGCCACGCAACCATCGATCACAGTATTTTCGAGTTCCTCATTTCTCTTCTTTTGATGTGGCCAAAATATCACATCTTTCGGGAATTAATTTTGACATCAAGCTTTTGGGGATTTTTGCTTTTTGTCCTAATGCCAACGTTTGTGATTGATCTCTCAAGCCAACACAAGTGTTCAAAAGCTTTGATACGCCTGGTTTCGTCTTTGGAGTTAGAGTCCTGCTTTCTTAGCCATATTACGCAATACTGAAGACAATATAGTTTCATGAGACGCATCTTCGCGCCTGTTGAGAGATCAGTGATTTCCAGAGTTAGTCATGACAGCGCATGTTTTTTCTTGTGATTGTCAATATGACTTTCATTTCTTTCACGCTAACACCTTGTTCGTTAAGAAATATCTCAGGAAATTGAAAGAGTCAACATTTCAATGGGTTCTCCGTTGACTGTTACAACAGTATTCACATTTTCGTTATTTATTATCATAATCTTTGACTTCTTAACGTTTAGTAACAGTCCAGCTTTTTCGCTTGTGTCTTGACCACCCTATCGACAGCAACGTAGCGAAGGCATAATTTCCACTGTATTAGGATGAAGTCAATTTGATTCTTTGTCCTACCATCGAGCGATGTCAATGTTTACACAAGTTTGGGGGGGCTGCTGAAACATTGTGTTGTTTACAAGAAGTCTATTGCTCGCCCAGGGCCGTAGTGATTTGTGACTCCGATTTTCAAATTACTGTCACCCATGATAATGATTACATCCTTCTGAGGCGTCGTATCTAACTGGCTTTGCAGTTGGCCATAGCAATCAACAATATTGTTTTCATTAGCGTCGGTGGATGTTGAAGCTTAATGATTGTGATGTCACACGGGTTTTGTTTCAACTCGAATGGATATATAAGCCTCTCGCCTACTGCGAATTGTATCCGAGAACAGACATAGAGGTTTGCTTGGAAACAGTGTTCGACCATGTAGCCGTTTGTAGCCCCCTATCACATTCAAATATATAATATTTTAGATTCACAGTATAATTCACAGTCGAAAATAAAAATATATTATAATTATATGTATATTTAATTAAACAAAACAAAAAATGCTATTTTACATATTATGTACATAATTTAGAATGTTATCAGTAGTTCACAAGTGATGTATCTTTCATTGTCGTCGATTTTCGAAGTGTTTACCCACCTCCTTGAGGCAGGCTGTCATACGACCTTCAAGAGAGCCGATAATATCAATGCAGGGGTTATCACCAAATGCTTCAAATGAATTTGTTATTTTTAATTTCAATTGGTCAATGTTTTCAGCTTTGGTTTTGTAGACTAGATATTTAATAATTCCCCAGACAGCATAATCCAGTGGCGATAGATCTGGGCTTCGTGCTGGCCATTCAACAGTCCCCCTCCAACCAATCCACGCATTTGGGAATTCAGCGTCCAATCTGTTTCGCACTGCAATTGAATAATGAGGTGATGCTCCATCCTGCTGAAACCAGTAGTGTTTATTGTGAAGTAGAGGTTGGATACGTGGTAGGGCAAATGTGTCTAGCATTTCCAGATAACTTTCTTCAGTCACACTGGTGGTGAAAAAGAAAGGCCCGATAATTTGAGTGGAGCAAATGGCTGCCCAAACCATAACACTAGGGCTGTTCACTGATTTCTCAAACACTTCATGTGGATTAGTATCAGAATAATAAACACTAGTATGGCGATTCACTTGACCATTGAGTTTAAACATGGCTTCATCGGAAAAAATAATGTTGGAAGCATCACCAAAGTTCATTTGAAAATCCTCACAAAATTGTACTCGTCGGTCAAAATCGTCTTCGTTTAGTTGCTGAACCAATCTGGGTATCCATGGTTTTAAACCAAGTTTGTGAATAATACGACGAACAGTGGTTCTTGATATTTCAAGTTCTTGGGATAATCTTCGAGTAGAGTTCTTTGGCTCTTGCATTAGACATTCTGCAACTACCATACAATTGTTTTCAGTGTTAACAGACAGAGGACGGCCAGGTCGTTTTTTATCGGCAACCGAACCCGATTCTTCAAATCTGACACCGCACAGTATTTCCATATTGTTCTTCATATTGACGACACACAATACTTATGTTATTATTAGAGTAATACTTCTTGATGCAAAAAATACGTCGCTGTAAATCAAGAGCCATATTGAACAAATGATTAAAATTTTGATTCACAATATCAGTATTTCAATCATGCATATGTAAATCATCGATTTAAAATTTAAATAATCGATTTAAACATAGAGATATAGAGATCGATATACATAGACAATTTAAACAGCGATAGAAAAACATAAAGTCAAATATTCATAGACTATTTAAATACTAACAGTTATTCGACGGTGAATTATGTCCCCCCTGTATTATAATATAATATATTTAGAAATAAAGATGAAAAATTTAATTTCACTGCACTTTATTCTATAGGTTGTCTCCATAGAAAAATACTAACATAACAATTTCGCTTTCCTCAATATTTAAGGGCAATATTAAAACAAAGTCAATTTCTATGGTTGTCTCAAAAAAACTACAATTGTTATTGGATTATGTCCATGTTTATGTCTTATAAGCCATTGAGATTGATTTGAAATATCTATTAAATGCATTTCTTCCGGATAATTATCAAGCAGAAATGCATATTTTCTGCCTGATAATTTTATATTAAATACGTTTATAAATTTCATTCAGTAAATTTATTAATTTTCAGTCAGTTAAATCAATAACAATAGGATTGCTATATGAACTGATCAGGCAGAAATATCTAACATCGTTGGCTTCAAAACTCATCCTACTACATTTTTATGCTTATTATATCGATTTAAACATCTCTGTAATACACATGCATAGATTTTGTAAAGATTTATCGTAATTTATTATGTATGTGCATTGAAATTTAAATATTTTAATTTGAATGCATTTACGCGATTGTCTCACTTTTTCAATGTGAACTAAAATGCAGCCGAATACGACAAAAATAAATGTCATTTTTGAAACCTTAAGAAGAATCAATTTCACAGGTTCGCGTATACATGAAATAATAGCCACTGCTTGGGGTGACATTATGAGTTATAAAAGAGAACGTGCAATTGCCAAAGAATTTAAAAGTGGTGAAAGAACCCAGTTTAAACTATTGATGATATAGTGGTCGCTGTCAGGATGATCATAGAGAATTATTGTGTATATAAATTCGGAATGATATTTTGGATGATAATGGAATTACAATACGTCAACTATCTGATACGTATACTATTGACAAGAACATGGTATGGAGAATTATAAAAAAAGACTTGAATATGAGATGTGTGTCATCAAAGTGGATGTTCATTAAGCTTGTAGAGAGGAATGTTGTACAAATATGCTTGCTAAGTTAGAATAAAAGAATGCGTTGCGCTATATGATAATAACAGACGAGAAATGGGTGACCATTGGGTGACCATGCAACCAGACGATGCTGGGTAACTCCTGAAGGTGAGGTTAAACCGAAAGAGATTCAGAGAAGAACACAATCATTCAAAAAATGTCATGTTATGACAGCATTACGTTCAGTGGTTTATCGTTGTACAGGATTTTTCTTCATGGTGTTACGGTCGATTTAGCGGTTTATAAAGAGTTTTGAATGAGGCGCGGTTTCTGAATTGGATACTTATCAACTAAGACTGCCTCTAGTTAAAATATAAAAAGGCAATATGACACCTATATGTATGACAATATATGAAGGTGAACAACACATTGAATACTTGTGACATTTTCTTGTATAAGAAAGGTGGATAATTATCAGCAAATCAGAGTCTACGTACTCTGGTGTGTCAAATAAACGTAGCCCCCCGTATATTGGTTTAGTGTCAAAACCCCCGTTTATTTGGACCCCATGATTTTTGATTTTATATAATAGGCAACCCCCCCGTTTATTACAACCCCCCGATTATTGATTTTTTTAAATTGATGGACCCCCCCCGATTATTACGACCCCCCCGCTTATTTGGTACACCAGAGTACTGATACTAAAAATAGAATCACTTGTTAAGTGGGTGAAAACTTTTACTCATTATGTCACCTGTCGAGAAAAGTCTAACAACTATTTGAACAAAAACGTAAGAATCAAAAATAACAGTATTTAGTAAGACAAATTACGTAAGACAAATATATACAAACATGTATTTTATTTAGAAGTTTATGTACTATGTAAAAATAAAAGCTTTACAAAAGTAATTTTACCGACGTAATATCCAATAAAGTCTGCAAAAAGGAATCTGTATAATTAATAATATATTGACCAATTTTATATCAGTTTCCTATTAAAAACAGGTTATAATAATTATATAAATGAATCAATACTGTTATTATCAGTTACAATAAATTAAATTATAAAATTAAAACTAAAGAAAAATAAATAACTGTTTCATTGTCTAAATATATAAATACGGTTAGTTGATACACTGTTAACTTGAAAAATCTTGTATAATAATTATTATATATTATAATTGTTACATTCAACTCGTAAAAATCATATAATACACTATTTTGTAATAGCATATCAATTTTAATAAAATATTTCCGATTTAGTAGAAATATTGTCAATTATTATTATTATTGATCTGTTATTTAAAAAAAATTAAAAGTGTTTCTATTTTAGGGAATGTTTAAATGAAGCCACACATAAGAAGGAAATCAATTAAATAAATGATTGAATTTAGTCTTTGTTGGGTTTAAACACAAAACTAATATGCGGAAATTCATTAATTACCGATCCGGAAACATTTAGGTCAACACATTTAGTGTAACTTCCTTTGTCAAGCCAAAACTGGCTGTTTGCTTCTTTACCGAGTATCGAAATCTTCAAGTGTCCACTTATCTGCGAGAAAGGAACGTTGTATGGAATGTCGGGCAATAAAATCATCACCGCTAGCAATCCAGGATCTGGCTTAACACCATCAAGTCGAACAAGAATCAAAGCTCCACCTAGCGATGCTGGCAAAAGAACCGAAGTCCCCTGAATTTGACCCTGACCTTTTCGTACGATTTTCCCCCATTCTCCCAAACATTGTACCTTAGACCAAATATTGCTTGCTTTAAATTGCCAGAAACCCTCTTGTTGACTCATTTCAATTTCGTCGTGAGATGGATGGAAAGGATCTTTTTGATTATGCATTGCCAGCATTTCTTAGAGATTATGGAACAATAAAAGGTATACAAATATTTTGTTAATTTTATTGAATGTCCATGACTTATGAATATATATATATATATATAAGTAGATTTTTGAATATTACGAAATATTCTCCGATGTTTGTGAATATTCTACGAGCCCGCAAAATAACTTGTATATTCCTAAATAAACCATTCAACATTTAAATGAAAACAAAATGACGCGGCGGAGTATATTATCTGCTACAGTGTAAATAACTGAATCAATTATCCTCCGATGAAAATTCAAAATTTAAATCGATTAATTAATTTTACTGTTTAAATATCAATAATTATCCTCCGTTCAATTTTGCCATCTTCATTGCTTAAAATAATCAATATTTAGGAATATATTATTTTAAATCGAATTTTCATTTATTTCCATTTATAATAAAGAGGTGTTTCTAGCTCATAACAATATTTACTGAATTATAATTTGAATCAAACGTGTTTCTCTTACCTTCCATTGTCTTTTGGGAACTACCTATTTGCTTGCATTTTTCCTTGTTGGGCCTGTTCTTAGAAGTAGGTTCTGTTCGGGTCTCTATTTTTTTTTAATTTATAGATAAAAACAAAAATATTTATTACTCATCATTTTATATTTTTTAGATAATAAATAATAAGTTATGAGGATATAATATCACCTTCTTTTTGATCCTTAGATTGGCAATCTTGGTCAGGATTTGAATTGTGTCCGCCCACATTGACATTGACATTAACTGTAATATAAATTTAGTTTAAATTAATATATTGCACTATAATACTACAGCTATATTAGAAAAGGCGCATTATTTGTTGGGGAGGGGGCAAGGGCCACTGTAGACAGTATATTTATCAAATATTTTTAATGCGACTAGGTATTATTTCATTTAAAAAAACAGATAATTTTAATCATTAATAATAATTGTATCATATAAAAGAATAAATTATTAATTAGATTTAATTAGGTATCAACCAGTTATACGAAATATAAATTTTTTAAAGAAAAAAATAAATGAATATTAATAAAACTAAAATAATTATAGATTTAATTATATTTAGATTGTATCGTATTGATGATATACATCTTTAGTCAATAAATAATATTAAAACTGAACATAAAAAATCACAACATTCCATTTACTAAGATTAGGGATATTAAGAGAATATAAAGTAAAGATTTAAATTACCATTAGGTTGATCAATTTTATCAATATTTACTGTTACGATGGGTCCGCTGACAGTTCCTTTGTAGATAGTAGCTGAAGAATAATTTTATATAAATATAATATAATGTGTATTAAATGTTCCATTTTGTGATATTTTCTGTGATTATAGTTATTCAATTTATTCCAACATAATTTAAGACATGAATGTATTGTACATATTAATTTATACTATATTTACCTACTTTATTTAAATTTATTTATATAAACATTAATAGTAAATATACTATATTTTATGAAATGATAAAAAATAATCTAAATATAACAAATATTATTATTTTTAAAAACCAATAACAAAATTATGTTTTTAAAATAAAGTAATATAGTTAATTTAAATTAAAAAAACTCACTGTGGCCAGCCATTTTGCGTATGAAAAGATTACAAATGTGGAAGCATTTTGTTGGTGTTAATCAATAGTGTGCTACTCTTGATATGATTTACAATCTTTAACTTGTCTTTGTCTTACATCCCGGTATACCAGTAGCATATGAATATTTTCTACCAATACTTGCAACACTATGTCTTGCTATTGATCGACTCTGATTGAATGAAACAATTCTAAGACACAATTGTGAACAAAAGGTCAAATACTTGTATCCACGATTATGCTTGTGAGCACATCAGTAAAGTTTCAATCGTGGCGTTTAAGGTTGCCTAATTTGGCAGAATTTGATGAACTTAACAAATGCTTATATACCAAAGTATACCTAAGTTATAAAATCTTTAATCTTATGATAAACCAAAATTATTTTTTTATACATTATGGGATAATTCGTACTCATTTGAAAGTCATTAGATTAGAACAAATGATTATAAAGTTGAATCAATAAAGTGATATCTATTTTTAAAGTGTAAACTAATTACATAAAAATAAAGTTAGTAAGGCAAAAATTAATAATAATAATAATAGTAATGCAATACTCTTTAAATATTAACAAGGTATATATAATAAAAGTTCAACAATTCAGAAGCTATATGTTTATTGTGTTATGGTGGGTGGATTTCTTCACTAATAAGGTTTACAAATATACTTTAATATGTAAATATTTTTTTAAATATACATTTAAAAAATTAAAACAAATTTAATTCTATTAAATTAAATTTAATTTAATTAATATTTAAAATTTATAAGATTTCTTTAGATACAATTGTATAATATATCAATATCTGTTTCTTTAATGTTATAATTATGAAGTATTCGGTTAAATAGTGATATTCGTGGGAGACATAATACCTCAAAATGGCTGCCAACAGTAATGTTTAACTTATATATATATATATATATATATACATCCATATATGTATATATAAAATTTGTAAAATCATTTTATCTATCCTGGCTAATTAATTAGTTTAACCCTTTCAATCCTATGACGACAATGTTGTCGTCTACCTATATGCGCTATGACGACAATGCTATCGTCATGCAAA
>JAUZNC010041191.1:0-17586 GCA_034780395.1 Vannuccia rotundouncinata | reverse complement strand
GTAAATCTAATATATTGTCAATTTGTTTTTTGACAGAGAATATGTGACTGCATCTCTCAAATATTATCAATGACCGCACAACAAAAATTTGATTATATAAAACATTTATATTAGAGTAAATGTGTGGCTGATAATCAGTTATAGATCATAATTACATAAATATTTATTGTGTTTAGGTAAACATGCTATACTATTTGGTGTATCCTGTTGTTGTGTAACCATTATGGACCAATAGGATTGTAGTATATTCTTTCAATATTATATATAACCAGTCTGGCCTAATGGCCAGGCGCCCAAACCTGTATCCTCAGGCATTAACTTTAATAAACTTATCTAATCCGCTGAGTCTTTGGTTTTTATCAAAGATAAACAATACCTCCCAATTAAACCTAGTTAAGATGATATGATTAATGTACATATGTAGATAATATTATTAATTATAATACCATTATGACAATTAATCCACTAAAAGCATTTGGAACAACTTATACAAAATGGATAAATTTAAAAAATCTAAACTGGAAAAAAATTAACAATACATTTTTTGCTGCAATTTTTTATCCTTTTTAACCAGAGTAGACTGTAGACCATTGAAATATTCCAAGTTCTCTTTAGATTTTATTAGTATTAAAATCGTTTTATTTGTTGTGTTTATTCTGATCATAATATATTTTTGTACTATTGTATAATCAACCCCCACACATATTACGAATTTACGTTGTTCTATTTCTTCATTGCAATATATTTTGAATTTGTTTTCAGTTATATGCTCTCTTTATTTTGAATTTTAGTTAATAATGTCAACCGATCTCTTTCTACATCTACTGTACATTGTGATTGGGATAGAAGAAATACTCCAAAAAAGCCAACAATTCAAAAAATACACAAAGAATTTTCACTAGTTGAAGAAGATATGTATGTCCTTCTTTGCGTTTTAAATACTGTATAATACATTCAATTCGTTTGTTCCTTGATTTATTGGTTTTATATTTGACTTTATACTGGTTAAAAATTTAAATAATCTGTTTGTTAATATATATATTTTTTTATATAATAAATTTTATTTTATTAGTTTGGTTATTGGTTTAATTGAATACCTTCAAAATTCTCCCTATTGGTGAAAATCTAGCTTTTATATTCTTAACCTTGTGTTTGATAGTTTGATTTAAAACAGTTTTACTTAATCCTTTGTTCTCCTTTCTACAGGATAAAAGTAAACCCCAGCGACGTAGGCTATGAACTTAACAGTCAAGATGAACGTTATGCTGGAGGTGAGATTCATCATAGTTTGTGCATATTTTTAATATCTCAACTAATAATTTTGTCATGACGCTTTTAACAGAGGTAGTGTCACAAGTGAACCTTTGCCTGAGTGACAACAAGTCCCTTCTGCGTCCATTCGCTGTGGTGTTTGTTGCCGGGAAACAGTACAAAGTGACTCCTGGGGACCTGATTAGTCTGAGTATGCCCTACTTCACACCCGACGTTAGTGATCGTCTTTATTTGGAAAAGGTGATGTTGGCAGGCAGTCGGGACTTCACATTAATGGGTAGACCCATCCTCGATGCCAGTCAAGTCAGAGTTGAGGCGGTTGTTGTGGAGAAGACGTTATTACACCCAAAGGTGTGGTATCAGTTCCACAAGCGAAGGAGGCATCGCAAAATGAGAGGTGTGTTAATAGACACTTTTATATATCATAGTTCCTACGCTTCTAGAAAATTTGTTTCACTGCCAACAATTTTTTTTACTGTTTTACATTTTGAGATTATATCTTATTATCTCGTTTTTTTAAATAAAAAATTTGATCAAAAATTATATTTTTTTTATCAATTTTAAATTTTGAAATCAAGATTTAGAATTTTTGACTTTTTATAATATTCTAATATTTTTGCATTTAAAAACCTTTCAGAAATAAAGCTCTTGAAAGTTTGATATATTATTTATACTTTACAATAAAATCATAATAAGGTTCTCAAACTGGTTCTTAATTTATAGTTTATTTACACGAAATTTAGATCCGTTGTAAGTTTACCAAACCTTTTCCACCGTAAAACTCCCCTTATAGGTGTCCTATTTTTACCATTTTCCATCCCAATCAATTGTCTTACTATCAATATTTGTATGTCTAAATATCAGTTTATCCATATCAAAGGCAGTTTTAGTCGACTGTTAGTTGAAATACCTTGGGAGAGCGAATCGTGGGGTGGAATCAGTGAAACTGACTGCGTCGAAACTTTGTTGTTAGTAGTCCCTACCTGCAACATTTATTGTAGCCGCATGGTATCATGAGTAAGGCTTTTGTTCTGTTGTCACGGTTATGGTTAGAGCCATTAGGTAATGAAAACAATTGTCCAATAATTGGAATGTATATACTTATTTATTTAGAAATTTATATAGTCCGACAAATACATTTTTTAAGTATAGTTTTATTATGCGATTTTTATAACATAAAAATAAAATATTTTTACATCAAATATTTGGTTGATCGTGATCTTATACAAGCATATTTGTACATTATGTGCGTTCACAAATGTTTATGAGTATATAAAAGAAGGTTAAATACGACAGAATTGCTGTCTGACGAGGAGGTTTTTGCAGCTTACCGATTCCGAAAGGATGCTGTTAGGGAGTTAGATGTAAGTTTTTACCACCCGAGGTAGTATGATTGAATACTCAGTTTAGGATGTGAAACTATTTTCTGGGATCGAAGAAACATAAGTTTATAGGCGTAGAGTTTTTATTTGCATTTTGCATCTGAAGTTTTGTTATTAAATTCCACCAATTTATAAGTTACTAGTGAGTTAAAATTATATAAGTCAGTTGCATTAAATTTTTGGTTTATTAATATTATTTATTTAACTACAATTCTGTCCGAGGACAATTAAAGTCGAATACCAAAACAATAGATAAAAGAACCACACCAAACGGTAACAAAGTTACATAATAGTTAAAAAATAATATATTTTATGCCTTTTTAAAAAATGTCAATGGTTTTCGGTAAAAATTCCTTTGGTCAATCACTTAAAAGGCTTTACTATGAACAGTGTTCCCTCTTAAAAATGAAAATAGCAAGTAGTGATTTAGGTAGAACTATTCCTAGAAGCCTACCTAGCAGCGTTCCGATTCGCTCGCCCCTGTTGATTGACTTTTTGCTGAGTTTCTAGAATGTTCGTAATTGTGTGTTCCAGTAAACTGCATTGTTGAATTTATTTTCCCTTTTTGTGACGTCATAACAATGGAATTATCATGCCTACATGCTGTCGTTTTTTATTTCAGTATTTCAAGACAATGCAAGTATTCTTCGAATTACAAGAATTGAATTTAATGAAATAAAATGTTAACCTTTATTAAATTATAACTTCGTGTTACGTATTATTTTATTTGGTGTACAGTTTCCTATTTAGTCTTTTGTTAATATATTTAATAAATCCATTAGGTATATTATTTTTACTCATTCTTTGTTTTTATTACCATAAATTCGAAAATATTATAAATTGAACTCTTTTGATGCTTTATCTTGTTGAAACAGGTCATTGTTATTAAGCTCGTACAATGTTTAAAAATATTAAAAGACTTGTAATAAATTTGATTTAGAGAAGAGTGGAGGGTTGTAAGCCGGTAAATTCATGAAATTATTTGAAGTCTTGTTCTGTGGCAAGTAAAAACTATGTTAAAAATAGCAAAAACCCGATATATTTCGCGAGGCAGCACGCCGTCGCATGATCAGGGGAAAGAAATAAAATTGAAAAGATAGGTCGACTAAATAATTAATTACATAAGAGCGACAGAGTAAAGCTTACTAAGAAAGGGTATTAGAAAATCAAAATAGAATATGAGAAAACTGAAATAAATTTATAAGAATTTAAGAAATACACAATATTAAATCACATGATTACGAACCAGAAAAGTACAATTAAATTAACCAGAACTTAAAAATATGACAATTATACCAAATAATAATAACTATAAAAATAATATAATCTAAAATATATGTAACTATAAGTAAAATATAATTGAAACAAAAATATATAATAAAAGGAGACAGAGAAATGGAACCACAAAATAAGTAAAATTACAAACGGGAGATCCTTTTATATACCGCCGGAGTTGAGAAATAAACCAGTCTTCTAGATTGGTTCTGCGAAAAAAATCTGGTTTACATTTGAGTACTTTGGGGGACTCAAAATCGATCTAATGGCCAGTGTTGATGGAATGCATAAACACAGCTGATTTTTCCGGTTAGCCGAGTCTGAACGCAGCGCGATGTTGGCCTAGACGCAAAGTCAAGCTGTTCTGAGTTTGTCCGATGTAGACGGCTGGGCAATCCTTACAAGTTATTTGGTAGACGAGCAATAGGCGAACAGCGGGATTTAGGTTTCGGGAGAAAACTACAAAGATTTCTTGGAGGTTTTAGCGCAACCTTGATGTTGTGACGGTTTAGGATCCTTTTCAGAGACTCAGATAATTAATAAATTGATTTCATAATCGAAAATTTTATGAAAATTACATTTTGTTAAATTGTATAACAAGTTGGTTAAAATTTGTCACAGTAATCCTGAATGTTTTGAAAAGAAATTAGTACGTATAACAACTGATTAAATTTTGTTGTCATCTCTATTTGTGGAAACCACGTTTCTTTGAAATAAAATTATGCCATAATTTAGATATTACTGTTAAGTAGTAAATCATATTATTTATTAATACTAGTAAAATAGAGCAGAAAATGTTAAAACAGTTAAGTATTGTAATAAATTTGCAATAATAAATAATTTCTAAAATTAAAATGCATGTAATATTATGTAATATTACTACATATGTAATATTAATAAGTACCGACTGTGGCGTCCTTAAAATATTAAAAATGGTTAAAATAATAATTGTTATGTGTATTATGAATTAAAGCGTTAATGTACTCTAACTTTCTGTAAAAGTTAAATTAGTCATAAATTTTGTATTAATATAAAAATAAAGAAATTAAAATAATAAAAAATTGTATTAATATAATTATTATATGATACAAAAAATATACTTGTAAATATAAAATATTAACAAGTCCATATTGAAATTTGGTAAAATTGTTCCAAAGAATGCGGTAAAATTAACATTATATAGAAATATAAAATTTAATTTCGGTTGATGTTTTCAATTTCTAACCATAAATATTTTGTGATCCGCAGAACAATAAAAATTACAACGTAAGTTATATAAATGGATGACATATAGCTCAAGTTTTAAAAAAATGTCCATTGATGTCTAATTAATTAATGAAATTTAATGACGCGTTACTATAGTAAACAGAAATTGATTTCAACTAGTTCACTAAACTTGCAGCTACTCTACTAAAATGTCAGCCAATAAGAATCTTTGAAGCTAGACTACTAAACCAACTCCACAAGGTAAACTTCAGTTAAGTTACTAAATGAATCATTTATCTCGACGTTCATATCAGTTATTCTGTCTTATTCATTCTGTTCGTGTTCCTTATTGTGTTACTTTTTAAATGTAAGTTCCTGCTTTTTATTTTTTTCATAATTTATAAATTTAACACAAATTTTACCGTATTTTTTATTAAACTTTCAGAGCTGAAAATGTCAGAAGGAGGACGTAAGGCTGTGATCAAGAATGCTGACATGTCAGAAGACATGCAGCAGGATGCTGTTGAGTGCGCAACACAAGCAATGGAAAAATTTAACATTGAAAAGGATATTGCTGCTTATATCAAGAAGGAGGTAAGTTTATTTATTAAATAATAAATTAATATATTTTAAGTCGTTGTATAATAATAATAAATTAGTCTTTTTTTACTGTATTTATAAGTTATTTTTTATATGATTGTAGCGTATAATCTAAACAGTCACAAATTTTGTAATTAAATAGTATCGTAGAAAATCTATCATATTAGTTTATTCGTTAAATCCGATATAATTTTTATTTGTACTTAGAGTATACGTATTGATTAATAGGAATCAAATGTGCCTCTAACCTAACACGCTTCCGTATTCGTTTAATAAGTTTCTTGTTGTTATTTTTAACGAACCCTCTACTCGTTACTATATTTCAGTTTGATAAGAAGTACAACCCTACATGGCATTGCATCGTTGGACGAAACTTTGGAAGTTACGTGACTCATGAAACAAAGCACTTTATCTATTTCTATCTGGGACAAGTTGCAATTTTATTGTTTAAATCTGGTTAACAATCTTTATTTTACAATTCATAATTTCAAAATAAACTAGTCATTGGCGCTAGAATGTTGTTTTTGCATAGCGTTATAGATGGATGTATATAAGTATTTTTACATTTTACATGTTCTATAAAATACATTGATGTGATGAATATTACATGGTATCTGATGTTTATTATTCCTGTTTTTTATTAATAAAGTTTCATAGATATGATTTCTCGTTTTCAGTCTCCTAATATGCTGAAGTCAAGCTTTTGTACATTATATTATATATACAATTATATATACAATAATCATGTAACCTAATTATTTTTATCTTTTAGTATAACATTCTTAATTCAAAAAATAAAGAATACCGCTTGCTATCATCACTATTGTATGTCAATGAAACAAACTGAATTGCATATACTATTTTAAATTTAATTTAACGCATAAATTATAATACATTTTGACAAAACGATTACTTTCCAATTTATGGTATGTATTGTTATATTTACAACATTTACCGAATCACTAATAATATAGTAGCAATCGCAATAGAGGATGTAGATCGAAATTATGTATGGTATTATATATTAACGTAAAATATGACGTTCGAATCATATTAGCTTAGAAACTACGAATAATCTACATATGATTCTCCATCATGTATGTCTTAATGTTATTCGATTTTGATATGTAAACAAAGGTGTGTTCCTATTGTATTCTATATTATAAACATATATATCTACGTACCTACATATTTATATTACAAAGTACAATAGGTACATATCGAAGTGTTCACGAGTGGTTACAGCCAAGTGAATGTACATCAGCGAGCAAACCGCAGCAACCATCTGAATAGAAAAACAATATAGTTTAATTATTATTTAAATGAAATTTCAACAGTGGATCATATCAGTGAGGGAATCTTTTCATAAAAATGAAACTATCTATGTTGAAACATTCTATTCGAAAGTTGTAATATATTATCCTGAGTACCACCTCAGAAAAAACTCCGCGACCTCTGTCTGAGTATAAAATAATTTTATAATACATTTGTGCCTACATTTATAATTTAACCTTTTGCCGACGTGGCGATCAAGGTTTGATACAGCAAAAAGTTTATCCACCCAGCCAGTGATTCCATTTTTAGTATCAGTAGACTCTGATCGGTATATACAGGGTAATTGTAAATATATAAAAGGTGACGTAGCTATATATTTACATAATTGAGGGGGTTAAAATCGAATGTGGCTAAAATGTAATAATAAATTGATATATAATTTAAATGTTACAATTGTGCAGTAAACGTGATCTAGAAATGGGGCGATCGCAAGTAATCTAAGGTTTTGTACAGCAAAAAAAGTTTAATCACCCAGCACGTGATTCTATTTTTAGTACCAGTAGACTCTGATTGGCTGATATGTTATGAACTTTTCCTATCCAAGAAATTTTCGGAAGTATTCAATATCTTTTAATGATTTTTGCGAAGCTTACAATTTGCATTCTATATTATATAAACTAAAAAAATGTTATTTAGTAGCCTTCAGATGCATTCAAAATAATCAAACTTTAGAAAATCAATGCTTGACGCGTGAATTGTTTTATAGGCTGAGCTCCACGCGTAGCAATACGACACAGGAGATTGCAATTTTTCGGAAATTTGATTGTGGTTTGTTAGATGCTTGTAAATAATTAGACGTTTAATGAATAAAACGTAAAGCCTCCCACAGTGTTAACTATTTGCTTCGGCTAACCAACTAATAATGAAATAACCTAATAATTGCGTGATATAAAAATCACTTTCTTAATAATTATTTGTTTTTTATTCATATTACATTTCAGAATGTATTTTATGTATTTCCTTTTTGCTCTAATTTTTTATATTTGTATAGCTATACTATATATATTTTACAATCTGTACAGCAGTTTAAAGTAAAACATACCTATTTTTTTGCAAAAAAAGTTGTCGTGACGGGGTGTGTCATTGTGGTATAAGGAAAACTTCGATCGATACCAAAATGTGCATAGCAACACTAGACATCACTAGGTATATTATGTTAAAATTTGAAGGTCATAGGTCACGTGAATAAATATTAGCGGGCTTTTTTTAAATCTATGCACACACTTTTATAAAAAGTCGTTGTAACTTATGGGACATATATAACTGTTGTATGTAATTCTTATGATAATATTTTTCAAACAATATTATATTAGGTTCGTTGGAATATATTTTATATACTTTTTAATTAGACTGTGATTTTGTTCCATCAACTTGGAATTCCCAAAATTATCAAATTCACAATTATTTTCGATTTTTTAGCAAATAGAAATGCGGAAAACATGTTTTTAAAAAACTGAATTTTAGCATACCGTCGAAAAAAGATTATTGTAAATATCTTTATTGCTTTAAAATTATATGTATATTTATTTCCTATTACATTAATTTATATTTTATTCTTCCCCCATTAATTTTAATAATAGAACCAAAAAAGTTATATTCTGAAATACACACTATTTATACATAGAAAATTGATGAATAACTTGAATTAAAAATATGTTAATTGCAAAATATACAAATTGAGATGTAAATAAATTTATGGATACATTTATATATCATAATCCATCATTATTAAATCACTAAGTTATCTCATTCATAAATTTAACGGTATTCCAAAGGTTTTCTATTTACTTCATTTAAGCTATTTGTTATTTATTAAATTTTCTGCGTAATATAAATTTTTAAAATTTATTTTACTCTTAAAAGGGATTGCAAAAATATTAACAAGTTTGGTATTTATTTTGCTTACAACTTTAAATTATGCACCAAACATTCATTTTTAATATATATAAAATTATTTTAAAATTGTTAAATTTACGGATTATGAATTATAATTTTATATAATTATTAATTATTTAAAATGTCCTTTAGATTTTCGTTTTCTTTATTAATCTTTAGATTTTTAAAAAATATTTTCATTTTGATGATTATATTTCATTTATGATTTTAAACCCCGCCATGAGCGACATATTAGATTTTGTTTGTTTTCGCATTTAGAATATTATTTTATCTATGAATTTACTTCCAAATCAGCATCTAGGAACTACTCCATCATTTTATAAATATAAAGGTAAATGATTTTATTTATTTGTATATTGCTAATTTGATGCACTAATAGGTATACTGTATGCCAGGCAGTATTCCATGTTTTTTGTACACAGGAAATTTTAGCGCTTTTCCTGATATCATATATATATCATATACAATAAATGATTCCACATGGGATATATCCTCTTGATTTACAGACAACTTGTCCCAGGACAACTCGGCCTATAATATAAAGCCAAGGGACAACTATAACTATAATGTTGACCGTTAATCAGATCAAATAATATAGTTTATGTAACAATGCTCAGATAGTGAATGGAAACAGTAAATGGGATACACATAATCGGTTCAAAATAAATTATATACATAATAAATCTAAACTGAAAACACCTACTTTGATAAAATTAACTGCTAAACCAATTTATTAGTATTTTTTTTTTAAATAGTGGTAAATTTTATCTCACAAAGTGTTTTAATTTTAGGGTTAATTTTTTTTAATTAATAATAATTAATAATAATATTGTTATATAGTAGTCCTGGGCCGAGTTGTCTCATTACCATCCTCTTAGGCCTCAGCCTAGTACTTGCATTCCATGAATTTTTCCAATGCATTTTCATAGACAAGATCTCAGTTATAACAGCAATGGAAAAAAGTCATGCTGTATTCTTGACTTTTTCTATAGCAATCATTGCTGAGATCTTATGTGCATACAGAGTTTAATTTCATATGAACAGGAATTGCCTAAATAACTGGCCATATAATTACCACAGAAAAAAGAAATGCTTGCATTCCATGTCTTTTATATACCAGATATTTAAGTCTTCTCTTTTACTAATATATACTGCCAGGCCAGACTGCATTAGATATATGATTTTTTCATAGAATTCTCACAGATAAGATTTTGGCCTTTACAGTTCATAACAGCTATTGAAAAAATCATGATTCCATATATCCCTAGGCAGTAAAGGACTGATAAAGAAAAGGCAGCCTTAAATATACACTGTTTAATAATTTTTAACATTTTTTAATATTATGCAGTATCTTCTAGTAGGCCTGTCATTTTTACTAAAATTTGGTCACTTATATATGCTTGTAATCACTTATCTCAAAACAATTGGACTGTTATTAAATGAATTTGTCATTTTCTTTCAGTTACAGCAACTTTATATATGTTGTATTTGGCTGGCAAATTCATATGGTTTACAAAGAGTTCATATGGTTTGTAAACCATATGAATGGTTGGTAAATAATATTTTTGTATCCATCTGTACATACCTTTTGCAAACTGTACATATTGGTTGAAGTCAACATGAACTTTTCATTAGCATGTCAAGAGTATTAAAAGCCTTTTAAAAAATTAATAATTGCAGCTAGAATAAAACAATACCATCATTAATAATTGATTATATAGAAGAAGAAAATTCTCCAATGGTACAGGACGGACACCATATGGTTCATGAATTATGAATTCTCCAACAGCATTTTTGTTCATGTATAGAAAATAATACAAATATAGTTATATAATTAATTATTATTTAGTGTATTTTTTGTTGACTTATATTTACCTATAGGTTGGGGCAAGCCTATCAGAGGCCTCTTTTAGTAATACTATTATTTTTTGGGGCATCAAAAATGTAATTATTTTTTATATTTAAACCATATGCAGAACCTGCAGACATAATGGCCAGACAAGCATTGTTATTCATTAGAGACATTGTGGCCATTTACACAATTCCTTACCTATTCAAATTTAGAGACACAGCAAGATTTAAAAAAAAAATTGAATTTCTTTCTAGAGTTCTACTTGTTTTTTATTGACTTTTACCATTTTTTATAGTTTTTATAATTATTATTTGATATTAAGGTTTTAAGCTTTGTATCAACCTTTTTTCCGATTATATTATGAAATATTACTAAGTTACTGACTGAAGGTGTGGTAGACCCAGCCCCACTGCATCTCAGGCTTACAAATAAAATTGGTTTTAAGCTTTGTATTGATTTTTTTGTTGATTTTATTTAAAAATATTACTAAGTTACTGACCACAATGAATAACAATGCTTGTATGGACACAGTGTCTGCAGGTTCTTTGTAAACCATAAGCATAGTTATAACAAAAATACATGATTTACTAATCAAAGGTAATATATTATTTAATCAAGTGTTTTTACTTACATAACTTTTAAAAACTTATCATACTTTGAAATATAAACTTTCTCTCTAACAACCATTCAAATTCAATCTTTTAAATATTAAACAAACAATGTGTATCAACTATTTATTCATAAAAATCATACATTATTATACTTATTCAAAGTACATTTTCTTAGTAGAATTTTTATAAAATTTTAATTTAAAATCTTATAGCCACAGGACAACCAATGTGAATTAATGTGAATTAATGTGAATTTGCATTGGCACCTGGCAGTTTGACATCCTGCATTTGTACAGGCACCCCATATCAATACCTTTGCTGAATTTGAAAGAGTAGGTTTTGTTATCCACTGTGGCTCCCATCCTTTTCCCTCTTTCTTCTTCCTCCATTCAAACTCGGCTGGGGACACCTTGGGCAGAATTAGTTGATGAGAAGACATCCAAATACTAGCCTGGAAGATTGAGCACTGGGTGTGCTGCAGAAGGGTATCTTTTGTGGGAGGAATCTGGGACATATCTCTCTTTCCTTTACAAAATGTATTCTTCCTAAAGATGTTGATGTAATGTTTTTCATCTTCACTAGTAGAGGAATAAACATTGATAAAAAATGTTGTATTGCTTGGAAAAGTTCAGAATCTTCCTGCACAATCCTGCACCTCTCGTAACACATCATTAAACCAAGAATTCTTTTTAAGGCTGTTTGCAAAAGATAGTTTTTCTTTTTCCTCTGAAGAAGAATGTCACATCACAGCCTGTGAGTGCAAGAAAGAGAGGTCCTATGGAGTATTGCAAAGCTCGGATATATTAATCCAAGTAACTTTTCCACTCACAATGAACTCAATCCATATCACAACACTATCAATCTGAATGTAATAACCACAAACAATTGTGACAACATCTGTATCTCCAGTTCTGATTTTTACTGAAGTTGCCCCTGTTGAATGGCATTTATGAGGTGTACCATTATCTGTCTGTCTGCTTCTTCATGATAACACTGCTCCTTGATCCATGTCAACATTTGATCCAACATGAATAACTGATAAGAAAGAGGTAATGAAAAGATCTCTGGATGTTGGTATCCAGCTGTGTCTAAAAAATGGTTCAACTCTTCCTTGTTTTCTGAGTCTTTTAAGAACCCCAGAAAGTTAGTTGGAACTCTAACCAGTTCTTTCACTCGTTGTCTTAGCCCTGTTCCTCTCTTGTCTCTTGTTGGTCCTTTTATGCTCTCCTCAAAGTAGCAATCAAAGACCACATCCAAGTGCAAGCGGTTTTTTAATAGCATTGGAAAAAGGAGCAGACTTTATCTGCATAATTCTTGAATGTGGAATTGGTTGTTGGGCGAATCTGATAAGGAATGGAGCCACCGTCTATGATAACAGTGTCGAAAAAGGATGGCCTTGTATTAGAAGAAGCATCAAGACTTTCCACAAGCATCCAACGAAAGAGATCCGACTTACTTCTAGTGACTGTAAAAGCTGCTGGAATTTCATCTAACTCTAAATCAAATATTACTTGTAGATCCTCCTTTTGGCTGCATGACCCTTGAACTGTTGAGCTTTGTGTTCTGCGGCTTTTCTTTTTCTTGTTTTTACTTGGTAGAATTTATACTTCAAATTTGTTACAGTTTCCTTCATATCACCAGATTCTCGGATCATTTTGGTGTAATCTTGACATTGTTTCAATGCTGAATCTTCAAACTTAAACACATCATGAGCAGCAGTTTCACTTTGACACACTCTCCCATCCAGAGTGACATGGTCTTTTGAACGTTCTTTAAATGGATTATTTAGTCTCAATACCATCTACAGGTCTCCAAGGAAGATTTAAAATCGAAATTGTGAGGCCGGATTTTCATCATTATGAAAGACATCTGAATCTGAAACTTGAAATCCAGCAGTATGTTCAAAGTGTTTGATTAGATGCGCCACTGTTGGTGCAATCAAGGTTAATCTCTCCATTGCTGCTGGCTTTTCTGAAATACCAATCATCCCTCCTGCTCCTTTTAGTTCCTTGTTTCCTTGTTCTAGGGCTTGGTCAGTTGGTAGAGCTTATAAACGTCTCTTAGTCCTCCTGATACACCACAGTCCTTCATCAAATTGAGAGCGGACTGTTAGTGGAAGACATTCCATGTCCCTGATAATATGTATTGTGATTGCTCCAGCATAATTGAAATGATCCATTCCAAAAAGAAGATGAAAAATGGCCTTCATTGCTTGGACGTTCAATTGTTGGTTTGTTTGGCAATAAGAATGTAGTAAAATTAGTAAGATTGTTTGGTACTTCTTAATGATATTGCAAAAAATAAATGTTAGTGAAGTTTTTTGCTCTTTTGCTGTCCAATCTTTCAGTGACAAATCAGATCCAGATTCGTCATAGGCGTCCTGGTGCAGAATATGGAGCACAACAATTGTAATTTTATGTGTTTCAGTTGTTCCTGTCACATGACTCGCTGTGAGATTTGATTCTGCTCTACCCTCAGTTGTAATGCCAGCTTGTTTTAGAGATTCCACCCAGCAAGATCCTGTCAACATCTTACCTAACCCACCTTCAACAGATTTGATTATATGAAATCCTCCAAGCATGACAACAAATTTGTCTTCCCCAAAGGTTTCTGGGAATGTTGTCTGCAACTTACAAACCACTACAGGAATCTGTCCAGGGTTGGCATGTTGAACTGCTTTCTGGAAAACAGTCATGGCATGCTTGACCATTCCTGGGTTGGGATTCATTAACTAACATAGAGATCTTATTATACAACTGCCAATGTGGATGTATATAGACATTGTGAGGGTATTATGATACTATAGCTATGTTATTTTTAGAACAGTTTTTTTCTCTTTGTTAAAACACATGCCTTTTTTATCTAAAATGTTTATATTTGTATGAATTAATGACCTCAATGACCCATTGTGACCCACCTTATTCTCTAATGACCTTGAATTTGTATTTTTCTGACACTTTGTGTACATATTTATATCTGTTAGTAATACATTATTAGGTGTAAAAGTGCTTGCTTTTCAATCTAAAGCCAATTTTTAGTACAAATGGAGGCCATTTTGTTTTTCACGATTTATGGTACATTAACTAAAAAAAAAATCTTGCCTTTTCGAGCCAAAAGTTTATTTACCTCCTCAATAAATGATTTCTGCAATAAAATTGCTTTTGGCATGTATGGTAAATATCCTGCATTTTTTACTATAGGAGGCTCCCCCACTAGAAGGATTTGGTAAACAGTACACTTTTACTTTAGGACAAGACACTTTTGGAGAAAAATTGTAAAGCATGTAATATTTAAATAAATAAAATTATAAATTAACCAAATGTTTGAGAACTAAATAGTATTAAGACAAAGATAGAAGAATGTATATCAAGAACAATAATTGTTTTTCTATTGTAAGAATGATTTGTATTGAAATATGGGCTTACCAATAAAAAAATTGCTTGCTTTATTTTCATTAAAACTCAAGTAAAAATATACAGTAAAATTTAAAACCAATTCTGTTACCATAACTTGACAATTCTCTGTGCTACTAGATTTTGCAGTGCTTGGTTCATATTAAAGGAATGAAATATTGTAATTAATGTACCTAATATATTATTATTATTATCAAATACAGCAACATGTATTTACCCAAATTAATCAATTTTTACTTCTTTTTTTTCTATATGCATATTCAATTATTGTAAATTATATAATATAGGGACAATGTAGATTATACATTTTTTAAATAAAATAAAATGTAGAGTAAGTAGTGTTCTTCTTATTTTAAAAACCAAATATATCTTTATGATAAGTTTTTTAAATAATTGATTATAGTTTTTAGATTTTAGATTTTTTCAAAGATTTAAAAAAACACAATTAGAAGTCACACAATTTCATTGAAACACAGCTAAAATTAATTTATAAAATATGTCACTGAATAGCTCATTTATATTAATGTTTCTTTTTCTAAGCTTTTGGTTATTATTATGTCATCATTAAAAAAGCTGTTTAGTACAAAAAGTAATTAGTACAGATCCTATAATATATTACAGTTTATTATATTTAGATTTAGATACCTTTCTTTGTCTGTAACTAGGAACTTCTTTTTTTTAATAGTTAGATGTATATTCTATAATCACTAAAAATAATGTTTAAAATTCTAAATGTCAATCAGTTAGATTTAGTTTAATGAGATCGTGAATTTTAATTTTAAATTAGAATTTTGAATTCTAAATTGTTCATATAATTTATTATAAATGATGCATTTATGGTTGTCAATAATTATTTTACCATTTATTAATTTAATATAATTACATACACACTTTTTACTATCTAAAATAACCCATTAGTCCTGTTTGTTTAATTTCATTTTTTTTGAACGAGTTGTAAGAAGATGATCTCTGTTTAATTTAAAATTTGCTTGTGTTTGTTTAGATCTGCTTTCATTTATTCACCGACTCAAAGTTGATAGGGTATTGGAAGGCCATGGGGGCTGTGTAAGTTACCACAGACATTTTGATCTATTTGTAGGAAGAAACTACACATTCCAATTTATTTGACCTGGCAGTTGATTCCATAACCGTCTACTTTTCAGGTAAACAGTATTGTATGGGACCCATCTGGAACTCATATTCTATCTGGTTCAGATGATCAAACTGTTGCAATAACCAAAGTCTTTCTCGATGGATTGGAATCAATTTGTTTACAGGAAACCTCTGAGGAAGGTGACGATGTGATCAGACCATCCGATGTAAGTACAGAGTGTTCAAGGGTCACTTTTTTTTATTAAACTCTAGTTATGGACTTCTGGTCATTTCAGAACGTGGGGAAACAAATTTTCAAAGCCAAATTAAATAAAACCAGCAACATTCTTTGTGCCAAGTTCTTGCCTTTTTCAAATAACACTAAAGTGAGTTCGAGAATTTATAAAATATTTGTGTTTTATCCTGATTTGTCCAATAATAATTTGTGATATTTTTCATATAAAAGAAATTTTATGATTATAGGTGATTTGTGGTGCTAAAAATGGTGCAGTTCATTATCTCGAGACTGGACAAAAAGAAGACTTTTATGAACGACTTCTTCCAATAGAGTGTCACACTGCAAGTGTCTATGATGTGAGCTTCGCTTCATAATTTGATATTGAAAATATGGTCTGGCTATGAATTGTGCATTGAATTATTATGCATTATTTTGAAGGTTAATAATTCAGGCCATCATTTTGAAGGTTTACAATTTGTGGCTACAGTTTAATGGTTAATAATTGAGGTGTACATGTTAAAGGTAATCTATTTACATGAAATATACTGTGGTAGTCAAAAGATAAATGTATCTCAATATTCAGCTAGGCCATTTCTTCATTTTGTTTTTCAGTTACATACAAAAATTAAGTAAAAAATGTATTCTAACTATTATACTGCTGTAAATTACTACTTTCGAATTTAAATATATTTATTATAATAATTTGATTGTTGTAAAAATTTTTTAACGATTTTCTAATAATTGCATTTTCTTGTTCGTTTTTCTTTGTTCCACGCCTCAATACCACATTTGAAAATGGTCTTCAGCTTTTGACCTTTCCTGACGCTCCAACCTGCTTCCTCTCCTGTTCACACGACCGAACCCTAGCGTGGTTCGACACCAGACAGACTCCCCACAGAAGCCAGCACTGTGCCCTCCGCCTTCTCTCTCCTGCGTGTGCACTCGCCGCCCACCCCTCGCGATGGCATGAGTTCGCCCTGGGATCTGCAGACGGCTTTGTTCGCATATATGACCGTCGGAAGCTCTCCGAAAATGGTCAGTGCAATTATATTCTGAATAGTTAAAAAGGTTCAACAGTTTGGTGTCCACCCTCCTTAGTGCAATGACACAGTTTGGTGTCCACCTTCCCTAGTTCAATGACACAGTTTGGTGTCCACCCTCCCTAGTTCAATGACACAGTTTGGTGTCCACCCTCTTTAGTTCAATGACACAGTTTGGTGTCCACCTTCCCTAGTTCAATGACACAGTTTGGTGTCCACTTTCCCTAGTTCAATGACACAGTTTGGAGTCCACCCTCCCTAGTTCAATGACACAGTTTGGTGTCCACCCTCCCTAGCTCAATGACACAGTTTGGTGTCCACCCTCCCTAGCTCAATGACACAGTTTGGTGTCCACCCTCCCTAGTTCAATGACA
>JAUZNC010041180.1:0-17587 GCA_034780395.1 Vannuccia rotundouncinata | reverse complement strand
GTAGCAGGTCTTGGTAATTTGTTCTAATTTGTGGAAACCCACCACTTTGCACAAATTTATCCATTTTTGAGCATCGGCGCACTCAATACAGAAACTTCTATCATGCTTAAATATGGTCGGATCCTTCATTTCACCGCGGAAATATTTACACGGTTTAGGGAAAGGGTATAATTTTAAACCATCAAAGGGATAACGAGAATCGCTGTTGCATTTACCCCACTTACAATGACGACCCATGTCAAATTAAGTTTGCTAAATAGACTGACGAAAGAAATTATAACCTGAGATTCACAGCATGTTTCTTGTATAACCAATAATATCGATTTATGAATTCTCCTGCGAAAAAAGGCGACAAGCCATTTAGCAGGTGGGAGTGGCGAGTGGAGTGTCTATTCATTATATAGTCTCTGTATAGTATACGGTTTTAATTAATATATGTTTGTTCGACTGTGAGATAGAACCATCTTTACAATATGAATGAAATAAAAATGTACAGAGGCAAATAAATAGTAAGTAGTATCCTACATTCAATATTACCAAATAGCAAAATCCTCGAATATATAATATAAGTATAATTTGAGTTACCTATATAATATACAAAATATAACAAAAGAAATATGCATACTATTTAGAATAGTAATAATATTTTATATTTATAAAGAGCATTGTGTATACATATTTGATTATAACTTAGTGAGGAGGTTTTGATTGCGCGTGCTCAACTTTTTATAACCTTTAATGATTTTGCCTAATACAAATTACATTTTTGTGAACTTCAAGGTAGTAGGTTTTTCAAAAAGTATATTGAAAAATTTGCTATATAACGTAAAATGCTATAATATATTGTTAATGACAAATAAAGTATTAAATAAAAAATAAGGCATATATAGCTTTTGTGTATATAATATGAAAAGTGAGAACAATAAAAAAATCTATACTTTATCATTGTGATTTTGGAACCCTAGAGATCTGTCATCACTGATATATAGACTAGTTATAAATGAACAATTAGCTAAACTCAGGGATAAATGTTTTTCCACAGTTGGAACTTCGATTAGATTATATTACTGTTAATTCTATTCCGTGAAACGATGGTAAAATCATGATACATTCGAATAATACTTTGAAAATATCCATTTAAAAGAAAGTAAGCAGAATTAAAATAATATAGTACAACAAAGGAAAGACATCTATGTAGTATGTATTAAGTTGTGAGCGGGGCGAGCAACATATAATTGGTGAGTTTAGCGGCAAAAAACTATTGGCTATTTTTTATTTGGTACTTTTTATTAAAGTTTTCAGGCAAAGACATTTAAATATAACCTAGACTATAAGACACGACAGTATAAAAACAGTTATAAAACTTATGAAACTGACTAGAATAAATTGCCATATATATATGAAAAATAGGCGCCATTCACGGGTCTATATATACTTACTTACCTATACTATAGGTAGGTATTTGAAGAATAATTTAAAACACACATATATATATATATGGAAATCGGATTACCTATTTACTTACTAACTTAATACATAGATGTGTTTCCTTTGTTGTACTATATATATATATTCTTAGACTTTATAGAAAGAAAAAAAATGATGAAATGAATAGGCATAGCTTACGAGAAGGGAAAATGTTTCGTTGTATTTAGCAGCGACGCTTGCCCGACTTGGATAACGTTCGTAAAGTTCGTTGACCTTACAAATGATTTTACGTTTAATAATAGCCGTGTAGTCCTGCGCTACATGACGCGGCTTCAACAATCTTGAATAGCTTTGAAAATTAGCTCCACTAGAAATGCCAGACGCGGAGGCTTGTGGCGAATAAGAGATTAGAGGAGGAATAGGGCAATCCGTGGTGGGGGCGGAGATCGGGATAAGTTCGTGAGTAGAAAATGTCCCTTTGAGCGATTCTTGATCTGGTTCACAATCATTGATATCGGTGGTTAAATCACAGAATAAAGTCTCCTGTAATGCAATCGAAGGTTCCATTGTATATATGTGTGAAGTGGGTATTTCGTTTGCTTGCATCGCGTGTAGATTTCTCAAATCTGCAAGAAAATTGTTCCAAATTGTCCGATGGCCTGGCAAAATGGAATATTTCCCGGGACATTTCCAAAACGGTCCGTAGATTTCTTTTTCTTCCTCTGTGTCAAGAATATACGGCAATGTATTTTGTATGAACGAAAAGAATTCATCGGTTTCTTCGGTTAAAAGTTTAGTCGATTCCATGGTGTCGAAACCGGCATATTGGAGCATTTTTTGTAAACCGATTGGTAATCTGCGTAGAAGGGGTTGAGGAATGGGTTGATCTGGATTCAACAGGTTCTAAATAGGAAATATTGCATATAAAAGAAGTACGCATTTAAAGAATTGTGTACTCCAAAGTTAAATGTAGGACTGTGAATTATTGTATATTTTTACAACGTTGCTTTTATAAATTAAAAATTTTATGAAAAAAATTATTATTCAACAAATGCTTACCTCATAATAATTTTTGAGAGCAGTCAAAGTTATACACTGTTGACAATTCTGCATACGTGCAATATTTATAGTAAATCCAATAAATATTTTAAAATAAGTTGTCACATTAAACACTCCAAGCTTCCCACCCTTGAAATAAGTGAAATGCAGCAGTATTAGATTGACTATTCAACAAACTATTGCAACTGCAAACTAGGAAATTGTTTGTTAAGAAAAATCGATATATAATAATTGCATGCCAGTATGCAACGAAAAGCTATAAGCAGCTGCGCCTATTGCAGAAGGAATTGCAATAACTGGATTTTCATTGCTTCGATAAATAATTGCCGTGGCATAGTTTGTTATGCAGACACCCCAATACTAACATTCGCTCTGGTTAATTTTTTGACACACTCCATTTATGAGGTATATAATTTAACAAAAATAGATGTGTATCTACCTAAGTAATAAGGAGTAAAGTAAAGGGCTAACTTTATTGGCTTTTTGTCATTAGTCCAAGCCTAAATTATTAATGGACTAATTAGTCCTGCTTTATGAAACGCTTAATTCATTTAATCTTGGACTAACACGCTGATTTAGTCTTGGACTAATAGCTAGTCCCGCTTTATGAAAGCGATTCATAGTGACTATTTAATTAGATAATACATGCATATTATGAAAAAATATACAAATCAATGTACAATTTATATATTCTTCAACCATGACAATTTTAGAGCAATTCCTTACCTGGCAATATATCTGTCAAAATCGACAAAAAATAATCATACGTGTATATTAAATATTCTTTTTCTTATCTATGTTTCTGTATAATATTTGTGATGCTGTACTTATTGATTTAAATAATATTAATTTAAGCCGTATTGTGTTCTCCATAGTCATGGAATACAACATAGAAGAAAAGGTAATGGCTATATGCATGGGCTTTAGAATACTATGAAGACAATGAGGAATTAAGTCGTCGTCTTTTATAAGATAATTTGAATAAAGAACACCCAAGTCGGAAAACGATTGTAGTAGTAGGAGATAGGGACATCTACGCCAACAAAGGATCCTTTGTTCGAACAAAGCACCCCCCTCCAACCGCGCTAGTAAAATTTTCTACGAATGAGAATCGAGTATCATGCTGTTTTCATTCACATTTCTTCAGAGCTCCCAGACGGTCGTCTCCTCGCCAGCAGTCTCCTCATTTATTTTATCAGTCTCCAGTTTTCGATCAAGTCTCTCTCTCAGTCTACGGTCCAGCTACAGTCTCTCCGTCTCTCAACATCACAACAGTCTCCAGTCTACAGTCTCTCAACGTCGCAACAGTCCTTCTCAGTCTACGGTCCAGCTACAAATTCAAGTCATCATTATCTCTCCACGCAATGGCCAGCAACACTATAATCCATCCAACATGGCTTCCGTTGATGCCTACCTTCAAGGTGGGTCCACTTCGCATAATAAGGAATCAGGAGAATAGTTTAAACTTCATCGACCTCAGATGCGACGACGCATCCTTCCTGATGTTCACAAGTCCCATATTTGTAAATTTTAAGGGACTTGTGAACAATCTGGTTTTCGGTTATCCTATAACGTTGGAAGTAATCGGTGATGAATCTCGAGACCAACTGAAGGGAAACATCCAATATATCGAATTCGATGCTACGAAGAAGCTTTCTTCATTTCTCTCAAACCCGGTAAACGCTCCCAACCTACAAATAGACCCTATACGTACGAAGGCCCTACATTGGCTGCTACGTAGATCAGCCTTTGCCGTATTTATATTACGTACTGATAGAATACATGCTGTACACTTTTATAATAATTATTAATATTATTCAGATTGACCCTTTTATATTTTATATTATCATTCAGACAGATTGTTCCATTAAATTCTTTTCCCCCACCCTTTCAATAAATGATGTTCTTATATTATTTTAATCTGTTATCTTTTCATAATTATTTGTCAGGATAGTTAGAATGAGAAAAAAATAATAGTTTATCCATAAAGAATAGTATAATTTAATAAAGATATAGTCAATATACAAATTCTCACTAATTCGGTAGTGAGAATTTGTTGTCATCGTTGAGTTGTTTGGTTGTCTGTTGCTAATTATTACATTCACCATTCCTAATAAATCGTTTGGAAAATTGTAATTCAGAGATAAAAAAGGTAAGTTTTTGGTTTTTAAATTATAATAGCAACGTTCGTTATATAAGGTGTTTACGAAATATAGAAGCAATTTTGTATCAAGCATAAAAGTTCGGTTTTAAAAGTTTATTCTTGCTAAATACAAATTTTTACATCAATAATTTCATAACGTGATTTTATTTTAAATTCGCTTCTTTATTATTTATATTCTTTTATTTGTTAATTATAATAAGTATATATAGTCCAGTCCTTCTGGCAAAATAATGCAGACAAATTGCTAACAAAGGTTTGACGATATATTATGATAAATATACTTCCCAACTAACACTTAAAAATCCCAAAAATCCCATTGTCCAATTTTTTTTAGTTGCTATTAATAAACCTAAATATAAGCAAATAAATGTATTATTCATATTTTCTTAACTTTTGAATATTTTTTTTCTTATATTTTTACTCATCTAAGAGTTTTCTACATATTATAAGCAAAAATTATATAAATATATTGTAATGTTTGCTTTTAGATACATTTTGAATATAGTCTATTTAGGCGACTGTTATGCTAAAATTGAAGTAGGAACTTCAGATATAATATTTTAGTTTTTTAATGAGTAACATTGATGTGTGTACCGAAAATAAGTCGTGTTTTTAATCTAAGCAGTAAATAAATTTATATTTCACAATATATTAAGAAAAAAAAAGGATTTATAACTTCTTTTTAACTATTTTGCTAGGTACTTAATTTTCTAAGTAGTTTGTAAGCGCCACGATAAAACTTGGATAATTTGTTAAACTTAACAAAATTTGTTAAGTAGTTTGTAAGTACTTACAAAAATTTTCTAGGATAACTAAGTGCGAGCTTACTAAGTTATCTATGTTTTTTTCTCGGGCGGTAGTTTAAATTGACCACGAAACACTTTATTGACACATGTAGATGACATTGATGGGAGCAGGAGAAAATACGACCGTTTTCCAAAATATTCTCCAATAAATGAAACAATATCCCATCATCTTTCCTACTTATACTAGAATAACTATAAACAAGAGTCTAAATGAGTCATTAAAAAATAAAATATGGATTTCACTCTAAAGCATATGAGCTCCATGCTAGTCGTGGGACCGAGCATTGTTGAAAATTTGAATACTCACCGTGATGCAATATATGATAAGCCGCCCAGACATATAAAATGGTTCGTCGGCAGTCAATATGAAGGACTTAAAATTAACAAGGATGAATATAGCATATATCAAGGATTACCTGATTCTTTCGATATGATTCAACCCTATGATTTGGTTGTTTTAGTCGATTTGATGAATGAGATGGAACACTCCAAGGTTGTTAGTTATTTACGCGCATGGTTCATCATACACCCTGTACAGTTATTTCAATCAGTCAGAATCTATTTCAAGGTGGAAAAGAGGCGCGAACACGTACTCTTAATACTCAATATAATGTCTTTTTTAAAAATCCACGCGTTGCAAGTAAGATTGACGTACTCTCAAAGCAGATGTATCCTAGACAGGGGAAATTCCTGACTCAGGCATTTGGAGATTCCACTTCGAGGAAACCACATGCATTTCTTTTCATCGATTTAAACCAAGAAACACCTCAAGAGTTACGCATACGTACACAAATGTTACGGAATGTAGCCCCACAAATCGCTTACATACCATCATCTTACAGTTTTAAACAACACCATTAGCTATAAACAATCGAGAGAGAAAAAGAGGGTGATATATTTTATAAACAAAACGATGAACTTGCATAGAGAAAACGTTATACGGCTCTCATCACAAAGGCAGCTGAGCAGTCGTCTAAAGAAAATATTCCTCCTCTTTCTAAAAAATATCCACTCTCCAATGAAATTATAAAAACATCAATTGATAAGTTTGCAACACAGCGTAGAAAACGTGCATTGGATATTTTCAGTAAAATTCGTTATAGTGATTGACTTGAGTGGGATGATGCTGGAGTGGTGACAATTGATTCAAGACTAATATCAGGAAGTTATATTTTAGACCTAATCTATTTTACCGTCTCACTCCATGCTGTCTTTAAAACCTTATTCAGAAAGATGACACATGGTCGAGTGCCCCGCCGCCTCCAAACGGATTAGGGTCTTGAGTTTGAAAATCGACTCGTGCGCAATTATCTCCGAGAAAATTTGGAATTGAACAGTTTAGTGTTAAAACAGAGTATAAGGCTGCAATTGTAGAAAGATTTAATAGAAAACTCAAATCGCGTATGTGGAGGGTTTTCACAAGACGGGAATCACAAGTGGCTAACACTTCTATCGAAACTAATCGACTCCTATAATCATAGTATTCACCGTACTATTGGTATAGCCCCGGCAGATGTTACACCTGAAAATGAAGCAGATGTATGGTTATATGTGCATGGAGAATGTATTAATGACTCATCCAAGAAAATGAAGACAACTTTTGCTATGGGAGATCTTTGACAAGGGATATGAACCCAACTGGTCTGAAGAAGAATATATCGTGCATAGTGTTAATTTAAAGTTTAGCCCAGTCACCTATCGTATACGTACACTGGATAATAGTGAAATCATTGAAGGCTCATTCTATAATCAGGAATTGCAGGCCGAGAGTGATCATGAAGGTTACACCCGAATTGATCAGATATTGCTTACACGAGGGAGAGGGGTGAATGAAGAAAGAGGCGCTTGTCCGTTGGCCGGGTTACAAACAACCTACATGGATAAAATATAGCAAAATTGAGAAAGTTTAAGATGTCCCATACTAATTCCGGTTTTCATGTTGTCCTATCCAGCAATGTAAACTATAAAGCAGAAGAAGAAAATACCCCCTCCCAACTACGCAATCCGATTGAACTGCCAGATACTTCCGGTGAGTGGGAGATGGGACTTGTTGAGATCCCTTTCGTAGGCGCGCTCAAAACTATTGTTACTGAGAGCATTACAGTTTCATCGCCCAAACAAGTTCAAAATCGATAACTTACAATTGATATAATACCAAAGCCTTATATAGAACATCTGTTTAAAGAAAAAGACTGGTATACTAATCCGTTTATTCTAGGTATGATTGATAATTATAGTGTAATGCAAATGCCTGTGGACATTAAAAAGGACAGCTGGTCTCTAATTTATGATGCACAAATAAATCAATACATTTTTTGGAAAACTCATTATAACCAAGCATTTGGTTATCTATTATATTGGGATTTCATTCTCAACAGATGTTATGGAAAGATTTGACCTTGAGAAAAATTATCAATCAACTATACGTGATTTTACATCTACAGAATACTGTGTTATAGCAGAATATCTACCGGCTGTTCGTAAACTTGGGAACAACATGTTAAAATTAATAATCGAACCTCTAGAGGCTGATAATGCTTCTATCGGCAGATGTGGTAATAATATTAAAATCATGACTGGAAGTATTATTCAACATGAAAAAGTCTACATTCCACTTGGTCATTATCAGAGCACTGTGGAGCTTGAGCAAGCCATTAAAAAAACATTATTGAAGACTAAATATAAAGCAAATCTCGAAAACGATTTAATAGATTTAATAGATTTAAATGGATTTTCCAAAATGGGGTTAAATCTGTACTCCTTTTGGATCAAAATATCTCACACATTCTCGGATTTGATTTAAGCAGATTGACAAAAACAATAAAGGCGAAATATTCACCAGATCTACGACATGGTATCTATTCTCTATATGTATACTGCGATATATGTTCGGAAATGATTGTCGGTGACGCATAATTGGTACCATTACTTCGTACTGTACATTTTCCAACAAGCGCCTTTGGTGACTCCATCTCTATTCTATATGATAGTCCGATATATGTCCCCTGCATTAAACGTTTAATTGACAACGTCTCGATTAGAATATGTGATGATACCGGTCAACTTGCGCCATTTATTGACGGAAAAACTGTTGTTACACTCCACTTTCGAAAGCTGGAGGAGGTTTCTTCAGCACAATTAAAAGATTTGCTACTCCTATTCTTAGAAAATTAATGCCGCACGTGCTAAAGGCTAGCAAACGTGTTGCTCAATCTGCTGTTAAAGTTGGCACAGGTGTTATTGGAGATATGGTTATACGAAATCATAAAGATATCCGAGAGAATCTTAGAAAGCGTGCAAGGAATGAAATCGGTGACATAAGTCGTGAATATATTGGACAGGATATTCCAGCTCCCACTGTCTCTGATCAAAAGGGTTCCAGTCGCAGTCATAAGAGGCCTATATAAACAAAATTAAAAAATTCCATGTTCCTCCATCTAAAAAACTAAAAGTGCAACATAGACACTCAAGCAAGTAGAAGAAGAAGAGAACAAATAAATCTACCTCCTCGAAGAATATTGGACTCTAATAATGTTGCTTACGGATAGTAATTGTCCCTGCTCCGAGTTGGATCTTTTCGATCAACGACCAATGCAAATGGTTATGGAACGTGCACAGTGCAGGGTGGATATTCATCCCCTATATGGCGTCTCTCAAGACAATGCCCCAATAGAATTTTCCATTTCCGGTTCTTCTGATGAATATATTGATCTAAATGATACCTATTTGGAGAGGAACTGTAAAGTTGTAAAAACGGATGGAACTAATTTTGAAGCAGCTAATCCGCAAACATGTGCTCCCGTCAATAATGTTCTGCATAATCTCTTCTCTGATGTCAAACTGATTATGGGTAAGACACAGCTGGAGGGAGGAATACAACTATATCCCTATCGTGCTATTCTCAGTAATATTGCTTCTATTCTCCAATCTACAAAATGGTTCCCAACTTGCTGCAAGCAGTTTTTCCAAGGATTCGGCTGGTAACATGGATGCGGTCGTGAATGTAGGTCATGTAGCTCGACTGGCGAGCACTCTAAATAGCAAAACCTTTTCATTCTGTGGCCACCTCTGGCTCAATATGATTTCGCAGAATAAATACCTACTCAGTCAATTGGATTTTCATATTAAACTCGTTTGAGTCAAGTCTGATTTCTACATGAGGGTTGCTGGTGGACAAATTAAAATTCTCGATGCAGTGCTGCATTTCCGTCGAGTAAAAATTGCACTGAGTATCATTTTGGAGCATGAGAGACAACTTCTAGCCCATGATGCTATATATCCAGTACAGCATACTGAAATGCTTACCTATACCATCCCACAGGGGAGCATGAGTCATAATAAGGCAGGGTAGTTTCGCGGACATATGCCCAAATTGAGGGAATGGTTGATAATAAGGCTTATAATGGCGATGCTTCGGATGTGCCTCTCTAGATTCTTGATCATTGGATACTTCATCAAAAGGAGTAAGCTCTTGTGTTGCAGTAATTGAAGGTTCCGTAATGATGATGCTATTCATTTTGGGGACATTGATAACATGCAAGTCTGGTTCTATCTCGGGATCTAATTGTGAACATTGATCTGTGAGAAGAGCTTTTCTTCGGGCAGCAAAATGAGCATTATCTGCTTTTAGATCGTCAAGTTGTTAGTCAAGTTTAATATTGATATCTTCTCAACTCTGGTCAATTTTAAAATTGGTTTCTTTTAAAAGTTGTTTAAATATTACCAGGATATTTTGGTTTTCAGCCTACCGGCGTCGGATACGATTCTTTGGACTCATTTTTTTTACAAGACTTTGGAGACCAAGACAACTTTGAGCAGGGAAAGGGGGCAACGATCGATTGTCATATCAAAACAGGGGGATTATAATTAATAGAATAATCATTTTACCTAATTTGATGGGGATCAATCAAAACTACTTTAGTTGGGATAATTTTGGAATCACTTGTCACGAGAGATGCGTGAATAAGTATTTGAAGATGGGAGTTGAGAAAAATAAATGACGAGAGGCTCCTTGACATAGTGACTTCAGTTTTGGGGAATTTGATCACAAAATAACTTCTCGAAAAAGGCTTCAGTTCTGTGTAGGTACTCAACGATGTGGATCAGAATCTCACTCGATGGTCCAGTTCTGTGTACTCTGACAAGAGTCACAAGAGTATAAAAAAACGTTGTGTTGTCGAACTTCTCGATCTAGGAGCTCCAGTTCTGTGTACTCTGGCAAGAGTCACAAGAGTATAGACGAGTAATAATAAAACGACGTGTATCAAATCTCACTAAGGGGCTCCAGTTCTGTGGTGAGTGTGTCTGGAGACACGGGGTCAGCGACACGAGGTCGTGTAAAATAAGCACAACCGGAACAAGCATATAACAATAATAACAGTAATATAAACAAACTCATATATAATATTAGTAATAATATTATATATGTAACAATAAAAATAGGAAAGATAATATAATAATGTACAAATAATTGAAAATAAAATATATAATGACAAATGTCAACAAATAATATAAAATGTACCAAATACAAATACCCTGATCGCTACAAGATTGATCAACTCAATTTAATTTTTTTTCTTAATAATTGACTGAGGGGGTGTATAAAAAATATACAACTAGGGGTAAATACAGCAACATTATAGTCAACTTATTGAAGATGTCCATTACCAAAGGATTTCATATTATTCTCCCTTGTAATGTTAATCAGAAAGTTTCCAGCGAGGCTAATACGCCCTCAGAATATATAACTCAACTGCATACATCTATTGATCTCGGAAGTGATGCCGATCAATGGAAAATCAGTCTGGTGGAAATTTCATTTGTGAATAGCATAAAAACCATAGACAAAGAATCTATCGAGATCAAAGTTATGGAAGAAGGTGAGTATACTCGATTTGATATGACACAATTGTCACCAATTACGGATACAAAAATAAAGGCAAATGGAATATCTTTTAACAAGAAATCTTAAACCAGCATCGAAATGTGGACCAAAATGTATATTGATAGATTGTGGTTAAACTACTACTCCATGGAGGATCGATTCATAATTGAAGTTGATGATCAAATTAAAGATTATGGAAAAACTGTTTTAAGTAATCAGCTTGCTCTCATACTAGGGTTTCATCCTCTAGTTTCCCGTTTGGAAGCCTTCGAAAGAATTGACAAAATTGCATGGCTTAATAAATTTAAACTGATTATTCAGTCAAGTAAAAGGAAATGGAAAGCACCATTTCCACCTGCAACGCATACTATTTATAGGGTTAATAATCTCATTATTAAGCCATATTTGGCTAAAAAAACAGTTCACTATTTTATATACAACCTCATTTTCATAATATTGTATTATTATTTCTCTATTGTACAACCTCATTTTTATATTCCTCCATTACAGGGACAGCGTCTGGAAAACAGATTCTTCGATGTGCGTATAGCTCAGAGTAGTCAGAGAAAAAACTTAAACATTGTCCACATTTGAACGTCTGTTTATAGGTGATGTTGGATATAGCTGATGAAGATGTCGAGGCCAATATTGTAGAGGAATTTGAGGAGGTTGGAGACGTCGATTCTCGAATGATTGGTGAGACTGATACTGTTGGAGGGGTCGATTTTTGAGGAGAGGTCATAAATGTGATGGGCGCTGAAGTACTGATGACGTAATCATAGAAATCGAAGTGAACTGGAACTGAGGGTGCAGATAGTCGCGATGTCTCAGTTCCAGAATCCAGCGGGTCTCTGGCCATCTCCTCCAACCAGTCTGCATAAATCTGATCCGGGGTTGGAGAGGCTGCGGATATATTCTCAACTGATGGAGCAGGTATTGCGATGTCTCAGTTGAGATAGGTGCAATCAGAAATTCCTCAAAGTCGAAGCTGGGATAGGCTGCGGATATATTCTCAATTGAGGGAGCAGGTATTGCGATGTCTCAGTTGGGATAGGTGCAATCAGAAATTCCTCCAAGTCGAAGCTGGGATAGGCTGTAGACACATTCTGAACTGAAGAGGCAGGTATTCGCGATGTCTCAGTTCTAGAATTCAACGGGTTTCTAATTCCACCCATTCATGGTCTGGCATTCGAGAGGTTGTGAAGAGTGGAGAGGGAGGATGTACTCTAAGATCTAGAGGCTCCTCTGCAGAGTTGGACGTGGCTGTTGGCGGAGTTGACGCTCAGGAGATTCGAGCAGTTGATGAAGATGGCCGCATTCTGAGATCCAGAGGGTCCTCTATATGAGAAGCTTGGATCCATTCGTTGAAATCTTCCACCGAAAAATCCACAAAATAGCATTCCGGGATTGGAGACAGCGTACTCAGAAATCGATCGACTTCCTGTGAGCAGACAGCTGAACTCTCATTCGGTCTAGACGGAGGAGCATACACAAACCGCAGAGGATCGGGAATCCCCAACGAATGTGAGCTCAGCTGACTGCTCGTGAATAGGAAAACTCATAGTCTAAAATAAAAAAAGAAATAAAAATAGCAAGTATTTTATACTAAGAGAAATTTGAGCATGGCTCCTGAGCCATAATTATGATTTTGTTAATATTTTCTGAATTTAATTAGAAATTTATGCACGATTCCTGGACAATAGCATATTTAAAAAAATATTATAAGTATTTGAAACTAATGAAAATTTGGGCATAGCTCCTGGGTGAAAGAATATTTTTTTTAAATGACCGAATAAAATATTATAAAAATATTACAAGTATTTAAAACTATGGAAAATTTGGGCATAGTTCCTGAGTAAAAACATATTTTTAAATAATATAAAAAAATATTTAACAAAATATTTACAAAAATATTATAAGTACTTAAAACTTTTGACAATTTGGGCGTGGCTCTTGGGCTTCATTAATGTGAATTTCCAAATGCCTTGTAAATAAATAAACAAAAATGATAATATTAAAATATATACTGCACAAAAGTATTGTTATTAAAAATTTAAACAGCAGCAATTCTTGTCATGGAATCCGTCATAGCCATTTTATACAAACATCCTGCCAACTAATACGAACAGGAATAATCTGACAAGGCTCAATGAGTTTACTGATCAATAGCTGACATGGAACTCTACAGACATTCGTCTCTGGTTTACGCTTTTGCGCCCGCCATTAACCCTTTAACGCCGAATATTAGCCGTCAGAACCTGAAAATTTAATTATAACCAAATTTTATAAAACCAATTAAAACTTTTTATTTTCATAGTATAACCTTACAGTATTACACAAGATACAACAGATAAATAACAAATTACTTCATGAAATGTTAGTAAAGTTAGTTTTTACAAAGTACCTGTTACAAAGTACTTTTACAAAATTCCGTCACTTACAGTCTACATCTCAGAGTGATATCTAGTATCACATTCCCGCACATGTAGGGCCGGTGTGTTTTATAACATGTTTCTGATCTTCTGTGGTTCGTGTTCCAGCAATAATGACATCTTTTTGTTGGATTTGCTTTGTTCGCTGTAGCTGGATGTGGTTGAAGATGATATGACGGGGCAGTTGGAGCTCTTTCTTGCTGATCTTTGTAGTAAATATATTTCCTAGTATATGCCTATGTGAATTGTCGATTTTGGTCGATTTGCAGCTTGTGAGAAATCCCATTCATAGACTTTGAATCCATTCAGTAGAAGTCGTTGGCAAAAGAGCAGGCCAACTTTTTTGAACCACAACATACCTTTTCGAGCAGATTGGTCTTGTAGGTCCGTTCCGTTCATGTGATGGTTGTACTCATTGATGGCGGATGGCTTGGAATAGTTTTCAATTTCTCCGCCTCTTTTCCGCTTTTGCTTTTGCACGACAGCATTGCTGTTGTGGTTGCTGATGAAATGTACCAATGACCTTTCATTGAATTTGATAGCCATGAACGTGTCATTTTGCAGTGCAAACGTAAATTCCCCTTTGGGACAACCACATTTTTCAGAATTGGGGGAATTCTCCGATCTACATGAATTGTTCCCGATGCCATGATTTGGTGCTCTCGTAGCTACATTGAACTGCAAAATGAAACAGCTGTTGAACCAGTTATCCACATATAGATAATAATTTCCGCTGGGTAGAGGTAACCGCCGCTACGTAGATATGACATTTTTCTATTTTTAACTTCCGCTATTGATTGCTGATTGACACAGCGCTGAACTCCCTTCAATCCATTATATCACATAATGCTATGACGAGTTAACTCGTAATTCGGCGTTAAGGGGTTAATAGAGTATTTAAACCACATCCACAGGCTCATCCCATGCAAGGTGACATCATAAATTAAACTTAATTAAAGTATATGAACGCATGGTAAGATTATATAAGAACTTTGCATTGCCATACTGTGTCTCATTAGTCAACTAGTTAAAAATATTGAAAAATATGTGCAACAAAAATATCAACAAAAAATCGATCTACATAAATTAAATTTTGAAAATAAAAAAAAAAAAATTTTGTTTTAAAAATATTAATAATTAAATATTGCACTTACTCTGAATAGATGATGGGATAATACACACAAATTTGCACAGAAAAATAGCAATGATAATAATATCGGAGAGTGACAAGGAGTCGACCGTCAGAGAGCTCGTAAGAAATATGGATGAAAACAGCGATTTAGACACCTCCTTATATAGCATGATACCTGATTCTCATTCGTCAAGGGGGGAGTGTTCCCAGGGCAAATCAGAATTCAGCAAAAAAGTATATTTTTTCGGCCAATCAAAAGCCAGGAAAAAAATTCGCAAAAATGATTGACAGGTAGAACAAAGGGTCCTTTGTTGGCCTAATACTGATTGCTTATTGGAAAATGAAGCTTTATAAATACGGGATTCCTGGTAAAAGACCTTCCCTTTCAGGTGAACCAGTTACTGCATCAGGGGATGACAATAATGCATCATTGTTTGCAAGTATCAGAGATGGTTCCAAAACATCAACACGTTGTTTATCTGATGAATTCGATATATCAAAAACAAAAATATGAGGAATTCTAAAGAAAGATGGATATCCCATTACAAAAGGCTCTATTCCCAAAGATTGAGTGATGCTGATGATGACCGAAGGCTCAAGTTCTGTGATGTGATGATTGTGACGTTGACAGAGATCCAGCATTTTTGAGAAAATGGACTTTTTCAGATAAATGTGCATTTTCACTTTGTGGACGTGTGAACAAACATTTAATGTGCATTATTGGGGTACAGAAAACCCAAAGTAAACCAGGAAGACACCCCTTATAACAGTGTTGGCTATTATTGCATTAGTTTTAGCAGAGAGGGTTTTATCTAATACCAGTCGAACAAACCATGAATTCAAACAGGTATTGTGTAATATTGACAGATCAGCTGATTCCTTATTTCAGACGACTCACAGATACATATTTCAACAGTATGGCGCTATAGTCCACAATATAGTTTGGCAGCAAAAGAAATTTCATACACAAATTTGCAAAATCGGTGAATTGGACGACGTGGAACTATCGAGTGGACAGCCAGGTCGCCCGGTCTGACCACTTGTGACTTTTGGTTGTGGGCATGTGTGCGCTCGAAAGAGAATGTTAACGGTGAAATATTCCACTCTACTGATCATTTATCAGCTCGAATTCAACACTAATTTGAAGAAAATCCTCTAAGTATATTTTAGGCGATGCATGCAGAAAAAATTCCGGAAACTCCTTGATCTCTTTGATGACTGAAAGGATTTTGAGATTATATTGAACAGCTTCCATCACCAAAATTATGTATAGTTTATATGTTTATGTTCTTATTCTAAAAAGATATTCTAGTTTTCACCGAAGACATTTCTCATAACTTCCTTTGCATGACTTCTGAATCAATGGTATAATCAATTAATGCCTAATACGATTATTTATATTATATCAAAATCTGGATAACCAATTTAGACGAAATGTTAACAAATATTATTTATATATATATATATATATATATATTAATGCTTAATATTTATCTATAATTATTTACAATTAAATATTATATATAATTAAATAATTATATTTACCTCCCGTATATAATGATACAATTTACAATTAAGTGGATCTTTTTCATTATTCTGGAGAGTATTAAATGCGGTAATCTGTATTACGATTAGCTCTATTTTTTAAATTTTAATCTTTTAAAATCAATAACAGCAATTACAGTCCGAAATAAATTTACTGAAGCAAATTTTTTCCGATTTTGTATAATGTGTGCATTCCAAGAACTTGTGTTTCAGAATACCAGGTTTCCTCCACGTGTTTCGATTTCGGGAAAAGACAAGTAGCGTTTTTCGTGATTTTACTTAAATTATTTTATGGCTGAATATCTATATATATATTATTATATCGATATTTTCACCGCAATTTTCGAAGTGTTGAATTGTCAGCGATCCTATTTCTAAGTTCCCGAATTTCTGTTTGATCTTTAAAAGTGATAGTTTAAATAGTATCCCAAAAAGGAAACCAGAGTAATGATTAAACCTTTGTTAAACCAAACAATGATTAAACCTTTGTTAAAACACTCGAGTGTTTTAAGCAAACAAACGACTCGGGAGTGCAGGGGACGTGTGTAAAAATTCTTAGTGGATCCATTAAGAATTTTCACACTCGTCCCCACTTCCGAGTGGGATTTTATTTTCTTATCATCCACTGACTAATATCAAATTCGTGATAATGAGATAACTTAATAAAAATATTAAAATCTATCGTGGGGCTATTTTTCGTCCGGCATTGATTAAATACTCTACATAAAAGAATACTTCGATCGGAATATTTCTATTACCTATATTATAAGTATAGGTATATATTTAATAGTTAAATTGCGTTATTTATGTCTATTTTTGGTGCTTATTAGGCACATATAAATTAAAATAAAACAATTGTATTTTAAAATATAGTAGATCATATAAGGTAGAAAATGAAGAAAAGGCATTGGCCAAAATAAATTGGAGACATCATGCATATATAGGTGCTATTGATTGTACACATGTGAGAGTAATTGAAATTGCTGGCGCCTATGGTGATAAATTTATTAACAGAAAAGGATTCCCATCATATAATGTACAAGCCACTTGCAATGAAAGGTATATATAGGCTGTATCGATGAATTTGAGCGCCTGTAAAAAAATAATTTTCCATAAAATGTTTTATTATACCAAAGT
>JAUZNC010041169.1:0-17591 GCA_034780395.1 Vannuccia rotundouncinata | reverse complement strand
CAAATTCTCTCAATAATGCTATTTGTGTATCAAAAAGACTCCTGAATATATTATTACGTTGCTTTGTTAACTAATTAAAATAAATTTTCATACCACAGTATAATTGTTTTTATTTAAATTATTATGGAAGACTATATTATCCAAATTTTATAACTAAAATTGAATGGGGTGACAAAGTCACCCCAAACGTCGACTAACTACAAAGTTGTTGGGATATCCATATGGTAATTGATTTTTGCATATGATATATAAACCCCAAAACGCAGAAATGTATAAAAAAATTGGATTCAAATTTATAAAAAAATGGCAGGCTAATAAAAATCGTTTGGGGTAACAAAGTCACCCCAAACGTAGTCTAACCGTTAAGATCTGAACAGAGATCAGAGTATTTAAACGAGTTAGTGCATTAAATATTGGGTAGTTGGAGCGGTATGAATTCTTTGTGGCGAGTATTGGACATAGAGGCACATTTTGCGATGTTGATTGGTAATTTGTTGATGTGAGCCCAGTTTAAGATGTTTTTGTGTTCATTGTGTAAATCGTTTGGTTGATCTGAATCAGAGGTGGTGGATGGTACAACAAGGGCGGTGTGGTCTGCATATTTGATCCCTAGGTTTTTATTATCATTCTGTGCATTGAAGTTGAGGCGAAGATGCAGAAAAGAAAGGGGCCGAGTAGGATTCGAGGAGGAACACCAGACGCGACGTGTCGAAGTGAGCTGAAAGTGTTTCCGATGCGAGTTCTTTGAAAGCGCTGGTAGAGGTAATCTTTTATCCAAAAAACAAGATCTTTTGGGAGAAATTTCGAAATAAATCGATCGATTAATAAATCATGGACCAGTTTATCAAAAGCCCTTGAGAAGTCGTAGAATACAATTTCGACAGCTTTACATATAGGATTATCGAGGTATTAGGTATTGAAGTCGTGTAGAAAGATCAAGACACAGGTTGTTGACGAGTTTGTTCGAAAACCGAATTGTCATAGGTGAACAATTAAATTTCTTCGGAGTAGTTTAAGAAGTTATTTTCAAGAAGCTTCGCGGTGGTAGAAAGGAGTACATCAGTCGCAGGTTGTCTATACTAGCAGGGCTAGTTTTTGGGAGAGTAATGACGTCAGCAATTTTCCAGAGGAATGGAATTTTTCTTTGGATGATAGATAGAGCGAAGAAATGTGTAAGTGGTTCAGCTAGGAAATCAGCGCCTGTTTTGTAGAGAAAAGTTGGGATTTGGTTGTGACCGCTGGCTTTGTGAGGATTTAGTTTACGAAGAAGCTTGTGGGTAAGTTCGATTGGAATGATGACTGGCGAAACGTCAAGTGAATCGCTGTTTGCGAGAGAGTTGTAAAGCGAAGGATCTCAGAAAACTGAGATTAGTTTGTCGTTAATTTGGTTAGCGGCCGTGAGTAGATTAGGATAGGAAATGTAAATAGCATGCATGGGATTAGTGGATTGGTTTCCTTTTATGTATTTAATGGTATTCCAAACCATTATCCTTATTTCATAATAATTATAGATACATATTCACGAGTAACGGGGACTCATCTTAATAGTGTAAAAGAATAAATCAGTGTAAAATCACCCTAATACTAACAGAGGAAGCATTAAATTACAGATCTGAGAAATAAAGTACTTAATTCAAGGCAGGATATATTTACCGCAGAACTCAGTAATAAGAGTTTTTGTGAATTGATCAATGTACAGTTTTTATATATAAGGCGGAAAAATATTTACAGTGATCCATAACTTCTGCCCGACTTCTGTAATCGTTTTAAAAGTATGAATTAGTTTACAAGCATTTGGTACACTGGAGTAAAATTTGGGTCCAAAATTGCATATGCTTTCTTTAATAGTAATAATACATTGAATTCCAACTTTCTGTAAGTACATATTTATTAAAGTATATATAAATATAAATATCAATTGATAATATAAAGCAGAGTTGTTTCCATACCGTATCAACAGCGGTGAGTAAAAACGATAAATATTTTCATTTTTGTTACTTATTGATTAAATAAACGAGTAGTCTATTTATTGCTTATTTTTTTAGAAAGTTACAATAAAAAACTATAAGAAACATCGTTATACTACTTTTTAATATTTTAAACAAGTAGTATAATTTAAAAATTAATTCAATCGATGAATTTCATGACCAAGAAGATGTTCTATTTTTCTTTTTAAATTTGGTTGCTTTTATCAAGATTTTAGCGATGTGGGTCAATTTGACTCCCAGCCCTAATCTTTCTAGGGGTATAAAAACGCCTCGTCGTTCTAGGGTTAAAGGAAGAAATCATTTAAACCTGTAGTAAAAATACTTTATTGTTAAGACATGACAAAATACACATTCTGAAAAGTTTTCAATTATAGTACGTCTGCATGTGGCTATCTAGCATCAACGATTGCGATAATTCACAGTCTTAAACTGTTTGATCTATTGGCCACTTGGGAACCGTCAATTTTCTTTCAACTGTTACTCTGGTTTGTAATGTTTTGAAAACTCTAATGAACTGTTTTGTATTAAAATATTGTTTTCATTTATAAACACAAATTTTGTAGTAGAAGGTGTGTGTAGTCGAGGCCTGGGTGTCTTGTGGTGAAGAGGAACATAGAGAAATATTTTGGTGTATAGGAGAGTATTATTACCTCAGTATTCTGAAAATCATGGCATTCAAATCTTCTCAATTCAAAGGCAAACTTCTCAAAATCAGGACAACATTCTCAACATCAGTGAAATTTTTAAAAATCATGGCAGTTTTCTCACAATCTAATTTCATGAATTCGGGGGTAGATTAAATACAATAATACTCTATTTTTAAAGGATTTTTTATGTATAGAAAAATGGAAAAATTCTATAAATAACACTCAAATTTGTCCAAATTACAATTTTTTTAATAAAATTTAAAAATTATACGAAATTAATCTCTCAAAAAATCAAATCAAGCAAAAATGTTCAACCAATGGCAGCGCGCTACGATTGCACTCACGCAGCTCTTGACAAATCAGAAATGTGGGCCAGGGATACTCTTTCCATACTACTGCTATCAAACGGTTAACAATTGAAAGTGAATCTGTATTAATGCCAGTTTCGATATTTTTATCTTGTAATTTATTGAATTTCGGGCATTTTAAATTTGGGGAATTGTCTTCAATATCTTCCAAAAATCAATTATTTCATTTAAAGTTTATTTAGTAAATAAATAAATAAATTTATGACTTATATCTGTGCCACAAAATCAATAGAATCCACTTTTTGCGGACATTAATGAATACATTTTTGGAAGCTTATGCGTCTTTAGTTTCTCTGCATGTCCTTCCTATGTATTCCTATGTTTATGTGTAGGAATATGTAAATATATCAATATACATTAATTTTTAATTTTATGTCTATGGATGGGAGGCATATATAACATGTTTCAATTTAGTTTCTGTTAACAAGTTTAACGAATTTGTTTCAACCGGCTGGCAGGTTTATACGAATTTCGTATAAACTTGCAGGCTATTGACTGTTGGAATTTAAATATTGTTTTAGTTAGTAAATTGATTTATAATGGATTTTAAACTTCAATGAATAAATAATAAAATTAATAGATTAATAAAATTAATAAAATAATAGACATCAAATCATATCATTTCGTTCGTTTTATGATAATCGTAATTTTTATTATTTTAGGAATATTATAAAATCTAACTGAATTATTGTGAATAATAATTATAGCCCAATTCTGTTTCATATTAATATGGATATCATGTATACAATCATTTTAAAGTGAGTTTAACTGTATCTAATTAATGAACTATTTATTTCTTTGTAGTAAAATTTATATTTTAAATAAAAAAGTTAATTAAATAATGACACCTCTTTGACCAAACATCCCATATTAACCAAATACTCAAAAATTTAAACCCGACATAAATAATTTATATTCATATGTAAATTTTATTTTGTTTAATTGTTTGCCTGGTTTCAGGTTCTATAACATTTAGGAAACATAATACAATATAGCAAATATGATGTCTTCGACATCTCCTATTAATGTCTATGTAGGTACATCGATAAATATTTGTATATGTATAATAATAACTTTATTAGAATCACAAACATATCGGTGATAATTTACATAAAGAGAATAATAACAAATAAATGAGGGGTGAGAAGCGAACAGAAAAGACAGGATGGAGTGGCAATGTAGAATAAAGAAACTTAGAAATGTTTGGTAATAGAGTTTAAAAGTCTTTCAGTGGCGTAGAAAGGTAAGATAGTTTTGTTGCGGCTGTTGTGGCGAGACTGACTGGGATGTTTGGTGAAGTAGTATAATCTAAGAATATGTCTGTTAATCAAAAATATCTGTACATAGGCATTGTCAATGAAAAGTTTATAGCTGATTAGTAAGTTTACCACGAGTTTACCAAAATGTAAATGTGTGGACATTACAGTATGTTTTTTGTAGTGAACACAATTGCGGAAAGTTTGCATAATCATTTTATACACAGCATCCAAATCGAAATCCAGTAACACAGCAATGTAGGAAACTTCAGGATAAGTTTTAAAACAATATTATCGTTGCAGATACATCTCATAGCGAACGTCCAAAAAGTTTGACTGACGTACAAACAACAAGTTTGACAGTGTAAGGTAATTGACAGATGAGTAGACCAACCTAGCATGAATGAAAAAGCTGGAGGGAAAGAATAGGTGCGGAACATGTATTGATTATTGATTATTGAAGACAGGAAAAAGCCCAATTGAAAGAAGTTCGTACATACCACTAAGTCTCACTTCTCACTAAGTCGAAACTTCTAGAAAAGATTACAACAAGCAGAGTGTATTACTAGATGTATTGAGAAGTAAGGGAAAATAAATTCATGGCAATCAAGATTCCAGAGACAAAATATCTTGATTAATATATCTCTAAACGCATCATATTTCCCCACAAAATGGAAGAATGCATGTATCACCCCATTACCAAAAGTCAACAAACCTTTAACACCTGCCGACTTCCGACCAATTCTATCACGTCTCACGGTAGAGCTTCTCATAAGCAAAATCATAGTTCCATCGTTGAGTAACTTGCCTTTCAAAGCTATTCTGCAAAATTCGTACGCTTTCCTTCCAACAGGAAGCACTACAGCAGCACATATAGCGTTCTTGCAAACGGTAACAAACATTCTAGAAAATGAAGAATCCGCCATTGTTATCGCTTTGGATTTCTCAAAGGCCTTCGACACTGTTAAGCACTCCGCCCTAACCTATAAAGCCTCAAAAATGCAAATAGATGACAACATATATAATTTGTTGTTGAGCTACTTCAAAGATCATCAACACACCATAAAATCGAAAAACATCAAATCAAGCTACTTGTCAATAAACTGAAGCGTCATCCAAGGCTCCGCTATTGGTCCAATCGCGTTTGCAATAATAGCATCCGACCTCACTACGGTATACAAAAAAATTGCATAGGTAATCAAGTATGCAGATGTGCATACAAAATGGGCCCATGAAAATAATTTATCTCTAAACGAAAATTATTTACACCAGACCAAGATCTAGTATTACACCACCACCAGCCCTAACAAACATCAAAAGGCTTTCAGAAATAAAAGTCTTACAAAGCGTTTTCCAAGCTCTTCTTCTTCAAAAAGTAGTGTACTCGTTGCAATCTTGGTGGGGCTACCTGAATTAGCAAGAAAAGGACCGACAGGAGAACTTCATCAAAAGGTCACAAAAATGGAAATATTGCAACGACGACTTAGATCCTGTAGCGACCATGACAGCCAAACGCGATGAGAATTATTCCAGAAAACAAGGAATAATTCCTGTCACAAGCTGAACACACTCTTCCCAAAGGTCAAATCTACAAAATACAATCTTCGTAGAACGTCATACAACATCGGACCGGCAACTAGAGCTGACACAAAAAACTTCATTCTAAGAATTGTCTTCAAACATTTAGCGCCCAATGCATGATTTTTTATTACTTATTTTTTTATTTTTTTTTACTGGTACATATCAAATTAATTATACTATTTGTATATTATTATGTACCCATTCCTTCTCGCCACTTGATCACTGTGGTCTGTCAGTTCGATAAATATACACTATTATTATTGTGATTATTAAGATGTTAATAATAGTTTGTGTATAGAGTTATCAACGACGGAATAATATATACTTTTGGAAACAACTCCAGTAGGTAAATATCCTTCCCCCCGTTTTAACTACTCTTACAGGTGGCTCTATTCGATTATATGCACATTATTATTGAGTATAACATTTACGGACTGTGCGCGGTGGAGGATAACATATGGACAAGATGCAAAGCTAAAACAGTTTCCTTATGTGGTTTATGTAAGACAGCGTTTAATGGTTGATAATCTCCGCCCATGGGGTAAATGCACTGGTTCCATCCTCAACAAGGATACCATCCTCACAGCAGCACACTGTGTTTGCAGAAAATCAAGCACACAAGTGATAGTTGGAATTGTTAATGTAAATGGTAAAATTGATACTCAAAAAAGTAAGATTACCTGTACTGTATAATGCATATATTAGTATTATTGATACAATATTTAACCTATTAACTCTATTCATACCGGGGCGGGGGTTCGACCCCTCCCACATTTTTTAAAGTGATGTTCCTAGTGCATAAAATGCGTAATTTTGATATTCCAGGATGTTTTGTGCTAGATAATGTCGTCAAATTCTGAAAAATTACATATTTAGGGTGATGTGGATGGAACCGCTCTCATGATCGTCCATAAAATAAAATGTTGCCCTAAAAGTAGTAAAACTCCATTATAAGAACAGTTACAAAATATGAATAATCTCAAATTGTTGAATAAAAAATTCTAGCAAAGATAGCAGAAATCGGGCAGACACCAACACATTGTAACTTTGAACTGAATTAAATACCTGTGATAACTAAAGGAAGTTTAACTTCGAAATATAAGGTTCTTACATGCGTATTCACTCTTGATTTATGCATGTTTTCGTTTCATTTCAAATATATTTAAACTATATTATAAACTGTTTTTACTAGCCAATTTAATTAATCCGTAGTAAATAAATCTCAAAAATGTTAAGAAATTATTTGATATTAACGACATATATATAAAACTCATATAATCATTATTTTAATGTCCATTAGGTGTAATGTATATGGATACATCGATTTTGACAGTGCCAACACGATAACATGTTATTATTGATAGCGAAATAACTCAGATTAATAGCAATGATAATTTTTTCAAGACGCAAAAACATTAAATTATTAGTTGTTTACATGTTAAAATATTTTTGGAAAAATTATAAAATTAGGAATGGAATTATTTATATATTATTGCATAGTTAATAATTTAATGTAAAATCTATATTATTGATTCAACTATTCAGTGATGCAATGCGCAGTTTGTAAATGACTTGTTTGTATTCACTTTGTGTTAGTTTTCCCTGTCAAGGAAATCATTATTCATTCTGAGTGGGAAAAATATTTTATTCAATTGGATGTTACCCAGTGTTATAAAACTGGTCACCCAATGGATTATGCTATTTTAAAACTTATTAGACCAATTGTTTATGACGAAACAGTTCAACCTATCCAGCTTTACTGTAAAAAGGTTGACAATGGTCAAGCTACCGTTATCATGGGCTTTGGAAGGGACGAAAACAACAAGTGAGTGAAACATTCAGAAGTATATTTAGAATTAATATTCATATTTTTGTAAATGTTAATACTTCTATGTTTGTGTTATTTCATTTTTTTTGATAAGTCCATAAGTGGATTCGAACCCCGGTTCGGACCAAAAATTACTTACCTCGTCCCTGGCTGACAGCTGTGTCAGTCGTTTGCTGCGACCCGAAAGGGTTCGTGTTGTATGCTTCTTGTAATCTTTGTGCGTCTGTCACTCAGAAAATACAACTTTGAAACTAATGTATCAACCACTTAAATACTATTTTAGAGTCAAATGATGAAGGTGTAAGTATAACATTCAAACAACGAATATGTTATATAAAATGTGAATTCAGTTATAAGCAAATATTATTTGAATATATTAGAAACAATTTCATTTTCTTTGAACCTAAGTCGAATACTTACAGCTGTATATGTAAACAATTGCAATTATAGAAGTGATTATTGTTGCAAAAGTATTTTTATATATTAATGTTTACTGTTTCTCTAGAAAGGGAATACTGAAGTTCGGAAATACTAAAATTGTATATTCAAACACGTGCGGTTTGGGTTTCCTCTGTACTGCTAATGGTAATAAAGGAATCGGTGGATCAACAGGGGATAGTGGAGGCCCACTGATTATTCAACAAGGCAGTAGACATGTCCAGGTTGGAGTCAACAGTGATGTTAATTCCGAATACTCTAGATTTGCAGAGATATACCGTGTATGTGTGTGGATATCTTATTATACCCATGTTAATTAGTAAATATATACTTATTTGTAGAGTCCTCTTTGCTCCAACACAAATTTTACACATTTCTTTTTCATATATATATGTGTTTATTTACTATGGGGGAACCGTAATTAATGTAATTTGAATAATTATTTCAAAACGAAATATATATTTTAATCTAAAATTTAATTTATTTCCAATGTAAAACGCATTAATATTGCTTTTTTACAAATAATAACGATAAATTACGGTAGTGGCATTGGAAGTATGTGGTCTAGCATTATCGTGAATAAGCTGGATATTTTCCATCGGCAGTATACATAGCAAAATATCGAATTATAAATTTTATTATATAAATCCATTAAATCCATTACATAGAGAACTGTTTTAAAAATAATCTATAACATTGAATTATATCTATTATATATATCTAAAGTAAAATATCAATAATACGACAACATTAATTACGGATTTCCCAAGATATGAAATACATATTATTACATCTAATGTGGTTTAACGGTTCTGTATGCTATAATATTGTACCAAAATTATGATGATATGAACATGAATTACATGAAATTAACATGAACATAACGTGGACATTAATTACGGATCTCCCTATATTCAAATACATATTATTACATCTAATGTGGTTTTACGGTTCTGTATGCTATAATATTGTACCAAAATTATGATAATATGAACATTAAAAAGTATGATAATTTTGTATTACATAATTTAATATAACGAGTTCTAACGAGTATATAACCAGTATAATATAATAACCTATAACTGCAATTAATTTCTTTTTTCAAAATATCTTACATCAGGTACATCAAGCCCCGCTCAGCACAATCATATACGAGCGGGTAAATAGGTTACAGAAGTAATCAATATTACATACGAGAATAACAATATATGAAGCATAGATATCTATAATAATGTTTGCAGGTGGTACATATAATATTTATATTAATGAACGTAAATGTGGCCCTGACAATATTCAATATTCAATTGTTAATTAATTAATTTTCTATATTATGTTTTATGTATTAAACTAAACAGAATATTATTAGATAAAAAATATTATTAAACCTTACGGACAAATGAATAAACACCACCAACGTCTCAACGCATCCATTTTTCGATGTCGCAAAGTCTACCTACAGGAGTCTCTTGTTGTTGGGGACAGTTGTAAATACAAATATATTGTATTCTGAATAGTTTGACTATTTTTTATCTTATCTTAAATAAAGAAAAGTAAAATTTACTCATTCGTAGGGGAAAAAATAATGTTATTGTAGGAAATATGTTTGGTACCAATTTACCAATACTAAATGCACTTAAAGACATCATAAAGATCTGAATTTTAGAAATAATGAATGAGACATGTTCATTTTGTAAAAAAAAAAGAATCCGTGAAAAAATCAGTTTTTGACTTTAAATGGCTTTAGCTCAAAATTAAAAAAATACTCTACTGTTAGTAGGAGTTTTCTGAAACGAGCCCCATTAAGGGTGAAAATGACCAAGAAACCGTTAACAAAGAACGAAAATAATAATAAAAATTATTATAATAATAATAAAATAATTAAATAAAAATAATAAAAGAATAAAAAGAATAATAAATAATAAAAAAATAACGAAAGAAAAAAACAAGTTGTAAAATGTGTGAAAAATTTAGAAAGTAAATTTGTTGTTAATATTTTTATTTTTAAATGTTACTATACTTATTTATATTTATGTCATTTATAATTTACTAGTTGCTTTTAGAAAATCGATTTTTAAAGTAATACTATCATGACCATTCTAAGTTTTTTATTCAAATACAAGTATACGTCAAATATGTGTCATCCACTTATATATTATTTTAGGATTAAATGATTGAGTTAGTATACCATAACAAAACGAATAGTTAAAAATAATATAATGGCATATATAACAAATCTTTATCTGTATCTATTATAAACAATTTTCTTTTCTTTGAATCTAAGTTGCATACAACATGTACACCATGTATAAAATTGCAAACAACAGAAGGAGTTTTTATTGCAAAACTCTGTTGATTTATGTTTACAGTTTCTTTACAAAGAGCACACTAACGTTCGAAAATACTTCAGAAACACGTACCGTTTGGGTTACCTCTGTACTGCTATTGTTGATAAATTTATTAACTAAATTGAAATAATATTAATATATCTAATTTTTTAACCTATTGCGCCAAAGTATTTGATATATTTATATTTCATAATATATTTTTTATCTCCATGGTACATAAAGTGGACTTCATATGTTAGAGACACGTCTTTAAAGAAGCTCTTTTTATGAATGAACTATTGTATGTGTCATCGACAAATTCATCAGAACTAATAGTGAAACAAAGGCAATAGTATTGATTTTTATTTTGATAGCAATATCTATAAAATGTATACGTTGCATTTATATATACCATTTATTTATCTCCAATGGTACATTATTGTGGACTTTATTATGTACCATGGAGAAAAAAATTACATACATGAATTGTACATTATGATACTCGCAACATTTTATTTATTCCTTCGCTTCGCTCACTCGGAAATTAAATTGTCCTCGTATCATTAAGTTTAACTTTATCCATATTGTGTTAATATTCAGTAAGCTGATTTTGATGATTTTCTATCGGAACTCAAATATATAAAGCCAATGTAAAACGGATTCAAAATCCATATATAATAGCAAATATACAAACACAGGTATGTATATTATTCGTAGAAAATAAAATATTACTTTAACTGACACAACATGTCGAAATACTAAGAAGAAGAACATCGACGGTTGCAAAACATTATTATTAAAATTATAAGTATGTGTGATTAGAGCTCACTAAATGTTTAAAAGACTCGAATACCTGCCAAAAGGAATTGAAATCGACTTATTTGCAATTATTTCATAGAGGAAATTTAATTGAAGAAAATTAACCATACATATATAGTGTAATATATATATACCATTACGAATTTTCGTTTCAACGGTAAAATTTCTTAAACGTGGTAAAAAGCGTTTTGTATAAAAAATAAAATATTAGTTTATTTGTATGACATAACATGACAAATAACCGTTATATAAATGCGAATATGTTATTTTATACCTTGTATAACTTCATGTAATATTCCATTTTATGAAAAAATAAATATACTTTTAAAATAATTATCTGCAATCAACCCATGCATGATTTCAATCTGAAGACTTGTAAATATTAAAAATATAATGTTTAATTAACATTTGTATATTCAGATATCCACACACAAACTCGAAACATTTCTGAAAATTGACACGATATCTTGCAACCAAGCTGCTGCCTTGTCTAATGATGAGTGGGCCGCCACTATATCTTTTGAATAAACAAAATTTCTTCGCGATATGTTTAATACAGCTATAATAGCCAGAGTCAGCAGTATTATCAAACATCTTTGAAATTCTTGTCTCCGTAAATTTTAAAACACTGGGACTAAAGAGACGTTATGCAAATATCAAAAATAGATGTTCATTAGTATTCTCATTGTTATAAATCTACTATTGTATGCAATGCATAAAATAATTTTCTAATAGTATAGACAAACTTTAATTTTCAATATCAGTAGGTTTGTTTCACTAGATTTATCTTAAAATAAGAATTTATATGTATTTTTATATAAATAAAATGAAAACAGTATTCCACAAAAGTTTTTCCAAAGAGCAACATAATTTATTAATACTGTATTAGAAAAGTCTTATTTAAGAAATATGACTTGAATCAATAAATTAAATAAAGTAATTCTTTACTTATCATTTTGATCCAATCCGAAACCCAAGACAACGACATTTTGGTAGACAATTCTCTTTTGACAGTGGGTTGAATATTATCACTGTGAATTGTTTGTCGTCAAGTTTTAACAGAATTTTAATAAAATAAAATAAAAATGTAAATTTTTAGCTTTTAATATAAAATTTGTAGTAAAACGATAATTTTAAAGCATTTTTTAAAATTACAAACGTACTCATTGAAAACTATACCATCATTATACTTCAAATTCGAGTTTTACAAAAAAAGGAATGAGTATTAATAACAATGGAATTAATGCTCATATACCACAAAAGAAATTTTATAACATAAATTACGTTAGCTCTTATGTGCTAAATAGGCTAAATATTTTGTGCTAAATATGTATAGGTATAATTTAAAAAAAGTAGATAGCATAAATCAGAAAATAGTTTTGTAAGAGCTAACACAATTTATGGTAAGGATATGATTTTTTTGTGGTATGAGCTAACATACTTTTTGCCATTTTGGCTAATAATATAATTATTGCATTATTAAAAGTATATTGATTTTCTTAAAAAAATTAAGCAATTCTCAAATTTACATTATCTATGTATTCCTTTTACCAGATGTATAAATATACAAAATTTTAAAACTAAATAATTTTTTGCACAATTGCTTGATTTTCATGTCTCTTGGACCCGGACTAATCGTTAAATCTAACTGTTTAAAAATAATAGTTTTGTAACGGGAAAACTTATATTGTATTATTAAAATTTAAAAAATTCAATTACACTACTTTTTGTACAACGATCAAATTTAGTGTATAACGGTAGAAATTGTAATAACTTTGAATCCAAAGCAACGTTTGAATATCAGTAAAATGATCAATACTTCGCGGAATACGACAAAATCAGTGTGTAGAATTAGAAAGTATAGACTAATTTTTATTAATTGAAAGTATAATTAATCCATATTGAGCCGTAAGGCGAAATATTGATAACTATGGTGACTTTAACAGAAATTAGTCTATACTTTCTAACTGAACACAACTGTATTTTGTAATTTAATATTCATTGCTATAAAAAGATCAATATATTTAATATATTACTTAATTTAGGTTCAAAATTAAACCTTTTGATACACAAATAAGTCATATCAGGTATGCACATTTTTCATTTAAATTATTTGGAATTTATCAGTTAAAAAGTAATACAGTAAGAATTTCATATTTATTCAAATATGTAATAATTAATTAGATAAAAATTTTAAGAATACAGGCTGATTTACAAATTGTGTTTTAAAATTTTACGAAAGTATACTAAAATTATATATTAAAATGTTTTCCACATTTTTACTATTTAAAACATCATACATTTTAATGCTAATTATATTATTTGACAATTTATCTATAGGAAATATGTTTGTTTTAATATATATATAGTATGTTCCATAAGTTCCTAGATCCTTCGACGTAGAGAACAATAGTTTCAATTTACAATCATAGTCATAATTATATTCATAAATATGAAACTATGCAATCATAGTGTACTACAATGTTTAAGCGGTATTTATGTAGTCGGATAAGTAGGATACACTTTCAATTTCAAATAGTGTGATCGTCTAAAGTATCTACGACGTTGATAAATTCGATTATATCTGTTGGAAACATTACACATTCCATAGAGCTACATCTGTCGCTTTTTGAGCAACTTCATAATACTAATAAATAAAAATATATTACAATTTTTATATGTACAAATGGAATAGTTTACATTTTACAAAATAAGTAATAGCAATACGAAAAAACATTGCTAGTAAAAGTGTACCATTATTTATAGCTCAACATGTAGATACGTTATTCAAGAGAGGTGTAGTTGACCAGTGTCAGGAGGTGGGGAATATAACTAGGTATAAATGTGATACTTCGTATTTTTGATGTTTAGGTCGAAGTTGGTGATTTGTTAACCTATAACCCTTTGTGTATAAAATGGTTAATTCGACACAATATAATGAATGAAATTTAAAAAAATGTAATGACTTTTATATGCATTATAGTTAATATTTTGGTTATTAAATATTGTGAAAATATAATTTTTTTAATATTTAATATATAATGTACAAAGGTCTATTCATTATGGCATCTGGAACAAAATAAGTAGGTACATAATAGTGGATGTACAAGGAAAATGTGAGAAGTATGTCGTATAAAATTAGGAATTGAATGTCCAATAAATACTAATGTACAAATTAAAACATTATTTTTACACTATTCATAAGAATGGAAAATTATTGCACATTCTGGAAACTAGACTATGCTCTCCACGAACGTTGAGGTTACATTGTTCACATGTTTGAAACGTAAACAATGTAATTACCTATATATGCAATAAGTGTTTCGGTATTTTATTGAGTTATTTACTTACCTGCTTACGTTTCTTTTTGAGGATTGCAGGACATATATATGGCAGATTGAGCGTACATTTGGATTGGCTTGTATATATGGGTCAAACATTGTCGAAATCGAAACCCTTTAGACTCTGAATCTGAGGCTATTTTAGACGACCGGGATTTTGATAACGTTGTTTCATTGATGTTTGGGCAGGCTTTTTGGCTAGATCATGTAGAAAATTCTTACGACGACCACATTTGACACCAGGAAACACACGTGTTTGGTTGTGCTGAAGAATAATCCATGAATTGTAAGCATAAGTGTCTAAAAGAAAATCAAATCCCCACCTTGGCCAACGACGATTGCACTGCATTGTTGTATACACTTTTGAGCACCAAATCAACATGTCCACGCCAGGTTTATACTCATTATATGCCAACAAAGTAAGTGGTTTCCTAGTATCGGGATCGATGTCAGTACTTTAGTGTTCACTGGACTATTTTGAAGTTAGTAACTGCATGGCGAGGTGGATATAGGCTGAAAGGGAACAAATATTTGAATACACTGTTCTAAAATACATCTATCGATTACCTCATAGCTGCTCCTTGCATATTGATGAAGGCACACGGCGTTTCTCACCCCGTATTGTTCCCAGGACAGAGAATTGCTGTTGATTGCACCATCAATGAAAAAGCGATCTGCACAAATCAGTATGTGAGACCAAGTGGTTGAAATTTTCTACACCACTATTGTATTTTATTACTGGTTGGGGTCTAATTGCATAAGGTTTAACATGCAGTGTATACAGAGTTTTAGAGTCACTGATAATAATATATATTTTCATGCCATATTTATCAATTTATTAGAAGGAAGACCAAAATGGCCATTAAAAATTACACCATTTGGTAAATAAGCAAATAACCTTGAACTCTTCAGACATGGTGCATATAGCTTCAATACCTAACTTTTTGCGAAACCAAATTATCTGATTTTTGATTATCAAGGAGGCGATGTCAAAAAACCATTTTAGCTTAAGATGACGATGTTGACAATTTGAATTTGCCGCCATTTTAAAAGTATGTCATTGTTTACTATGACACCTGGGAATATTGAAGGTAATATGAAGATGTATTCTCACACCAAATTTCATGAAGATCGGCCAAGGCGAAATGTTTGTAATAATAAATTTTTTCTAAAATCTTTATCGTTATAAATTATGAACCTACCTGTACATTCACAATACCTCAATGAGAGAGAGCCTTAAATTGTGAATAAAAAATATGAAAAGGGTTTTGTAGACTACCCCACGGTAATCCATGCAACCTTAAATATCACGGTAGTGCGTTTGTTAATGACATATGTGAGTTATCTTTGAGTAAAATTATCATGTTCGTCACCTCTCTCATTTGGGTATCTACTTCGACGTAAAGTATGGATTCGTTCGGTTTCAAATAACTTTACATGGCAAATTGTTATCTTTCTTGTATCGAGAGGATCAGCATCAAATCATAATCTTATTTTTTTCTTTTCATACTTCTAAAGACAGTTATAATACTTTAATCGCAATCGCCACACCCTAGAGGCGGGGCTAAAATTCTATTTTTCAGTTAAAAGTGAAATAAATATAAATTGTAAATAATAATTTTAAAATCTATATTATCATAATATTTTGAATATAACAGGAATTAAGAACTCCACACATCGTTGTAAATACATATTTTTATTTCATAAAAACTATTTTTTTCAATTGTGTATAGGAACTAATGGAACATACTGTAGTAATTAAAATTTAATTATGAGTATTTTATCCTGCAGTAATTTCTAATTTATAAGTGACCAGATGGGTATACCTTTTTGATCTTATAGGATGTTTATTTTCTCTGACTACTCAATATTGTTTATTATATCGGCATCATACGGAGCAAATTGGAGGATAAAATACGGACAACCAGCTCAGCCTAAACAGTTTCCTTTTGCCGTTTATGTTCTTCAATTGATAAGCGGTGATATATTTGCAAAGTGCACCGGTTCCATTCAAGATAAGGACACCATTCTCACAGCAGCGCATTGTGTTTGCCGAAGTGGGAAAGTGACGTATGTCATTGTCGGAAATATTAAAATAAACTTCGAAGATGGAGTACAAGGTAAGCGGTCAGTATTAAAAATAACATGATGCAAATGTTTACTTTAACTTAACGTAGGTAATTTACACCTTGAATAACAATTCAATGTTTTAGTAGACCTGAACTAGAATGGAACTTCATTTGAAATCGCCTACTATACAAGTAGTATATTGTCTTTGAATAGGCAAGAAAGTCATTTTTAAATTTTTTTAACAAAAGTTGTAAGGAATAGTATTACAGATCCTTAAAACTTTTACTTTTCATAACAAGGTTTTACATTTGTGCACAACTTATTAACACAAATAGTATTCATGTATTAAATGCTTATCAAGGTTTAATACATTTATATAGACAGCAAAATTATAGATTTCAAACCAAATCATAGATGGTAGGTACATTTGAATGTTAACATTTATTTTAAAAATACCATATTGAAAAGTAATCAATAGTTAGATCAATCAGCAATCTTATAGATATTATCAATATTTGAAATAGTTTGGAAATCTTAAAAAAACTATTACTTTCAGCTGCTGGCAATGTCAGACATATTTTCCAGCTCGATTTTCGACGGATATATATTTATTTGATTACAGTCAAATATCTAGTTAATAGTTTATCTAATCAATTTCGCTGCGCGAAAATTCAACAAAGAGTAGTTAATATTTTCTAACATTTCAATATGTATAACCTATAATTATAGTTCCTATAATTCTGATTGTTTTTCATTAATTAGCACATAATATTCTTGAAACTTAATTATATTTATATTTTGATATACAAACATATTGAATCACAGCTATGCATAGTCGCTTAGGGATATTTTGAGGTCGTTTGGTTCAAATTCTTCCAAAAGCACCAAATTTGGCTAAGATGTTGCCCATGCCATACTCTTTCGATTTCTG
>JAUZNC010041158.1:3299-13624 GCA_034780395.1 Vannuccia rotundouncinata | reverse complement strand
CTTCATGACACAATTTATAGAGATGACACATAACTTCATGACACATTTATAGAGATGACACATAACTTCATGACACATTTATAGAGATGACACATAACTTCATGACACATTTTATAGAGATGACACATAACTTCATGACACAATTTATAGAGATGACACATAACTTCATGACACATTTATAGAGATGACACATAACTTCATGACACAATAATGGAAATGACACATAACATCATGACGTAAATAATGGAAATGACACATAACATCATGACGTAAATAATGGAAATGACACATAATATCATGACACATTCTCTTTTTTATAATAAACTTTGTGAGTTTCAAATAATACAGAAATATTACCTAAACTATAGTTTCTTTTGACAAAATATATTTTTTGATGTTAATTAAATACTTCAGAATTGACAGTTTGGACATTTATATAATTAAATTAATACACACATATACACATATTTTTACCTCGAATAGTGGAGAGGCTTTTCGTTGACAATTTTATATTTTTCCGAACTGTGAATTAATATATTCCTGATATGTCTTAGGTGAAGTGATGTGGAAATCCTTTTATATCGTTCGTTTGTTTATAAAAAATCGTGTATTTGTATAAATAATTTGATTGTTACAATATATTGATTGATTAAAATTGTCAAGATATATATTTATATTATTTATTTATTCAAAAGGAATATAATACAGATGCTTAAGGTGTACATACAAGGTGTACCATTATACATATATACTAGGATTAAATTATTTTAAAAAAAATTTTAATTCCAATATTTTTGGTTGCAACAGTTTTTGAAAACGGTGTAATTTAATAATGTATTTATTTATTAATCATGTATTTAAAATGTTTAATGTATAACTTATAAATTGAAGATTAATTAATTAAAAACAACAAAATATAAAATAACATTTAATACTATAAACACATAAAGCTACAAATATATTCTTTAAACACAAAACATAATTACCAGACAAAAAGTTTACCCTTTCATTTCATTTGTATTAGTTGTATCGACGTAATTTTTACCGTGGGTGTTAGTTGGTTTATTTGTATGTCATTTAATCTTGTATTTTAACATATTTTCTTTTAAAATAAACTTTGCTACTCAATTTCGACTTCGTCATTTCAATTAACACATTTAACGAATTATTTAACGATTTTTTTAGTGAATTATTAGTTTATTTGATGTTATTTCTAGTCAGAAACAAAATCAATACTGACTTAATTAATTTTACAGGATGACTTTTATCTATGAATTTCAGGTACATCGTAATAATGTACCCATTACGGCCAAGAGCCCAGCCCTCGACCATCCTAGCGGTTATTGCACTCATTTGGTTAGTGTCCATAGTTAGCGGTCTACCGGGCATTGTTCTTGCCTCTGAGTTTCCATCAAAACTTGGAAATACAACACGCATGATATGTGACTTCAATTGGCCGGAAAACTGGAGCAAAGCGTACGTTTTCTTTTCTTTTTAATTTAAAATTTGTTCCATTTTAAATAATATATGTATTACATTATTTAAACAGTTTTAGAAAGACTTTTCCTTTAATATAATGGATATTTCCATTTTAAACTGTAAACTGTAATTCATTTTAGTTGTTGTCATATTTTATATTTCGAAATATTATTATTTATAGTATAATTTATAAAATTGGCTCGGTGACGCCATAAAATACAAAACTTGTATACAAACTAATGGATAAGCTCTATAATGGGTAATGAATTATAAATGTGATTTGCAAACAAAATTGGTTATGAAAAATGGATATTATTCCAATTATATTATGGCTGGCCATTTTATGTAATTTTTAAAGATATCTTATGGTGGAATTTCAATATTCTAAATAACTTATTTTTCTATTTATTCTTTGAAACCAATATTGTGTTCCTTATTCCATTTATTGATTAAAGAAAATTATATAATAAACCCGAGCAAGAGTATAACGTAGAAATTAATCTCTTTGGACATAATTTATCCTGAGGACAAATTGAGATATCCTTTTAATCTTTGAGACACAGTATTTATTTTTGCATACATGCTAAGAATCCTGATTGTTTTTTAGCACAAGATTATAATATTACAGAAGATTAGGATAGGTTTTGATTAGAGGAACACGTCATTGTGCTATATATATACATATATATAATCTGTGTGTCTATATGTATCTATGCTTTTACAAAACATAAATGTGAATTAAATCTTATTATTTTGGAACACATTATTAGAATTATTATTATGCTATTATTTTTCTTATTGATTTAAAGAATAAAATGAATCGATAATATGAAATATATATTGTGTAGAAATATGGCAACATTGTGAAAATATGAATTTGTAATTCACACAAAGAATAATCAAAATGTTAAAGTTAAACTTTTATTGATAGCTACATCTGGATTGAATTCAAACAATGTTATAGCTAGCGAGGGCATTATAAAAATGAGGTTAACTACAAGAAAAGAAAACAAAAAACGCATATTTTTATTTAATAAAAACTTAAAACGTTAATGTTAAACCAGTCGGTCTTTATTAGAGAGAAAACAAATTATTATTTATATTAATTATTAGCTTCAACCTTTGTAACATTTGCGCTAAAAAATAAATTATTTGGTTTATCTACAATAATTTCTATATTCATTTATAAATGAGAAAATAATTAAATATTCAAGTCCTATAATTTGTTCATTTATCTATAATTTATTTAAATTTATTCAATAATATAAGGGAGTCCGTCCGACGTAATCCATGTTTTTGAACAAATTCATAAGCGTGTTTGTTATTCATAGCATGTTTTTAATCTGACGATTTTCTAAAATTATGAAAACGTCAAGGTTTATGTTCTGATAGGGTGCTATTTATGTATAACTCTTGAAACACAATGAAGGAATGATTTAGAGAGGTTGTGAATATTTAAATAATGTGCAAATATAAAATTAATCTTTTCATTATGTAAAAATTGAATAATAATCTTAAATTTATAGAACATTATTTTAAGAATTTAAAGTATGAAAAGTTTTTTCAAAATATTTCATTTCCGCTAATTTTAACTGCAAGTTGAAACTAATTAAAACTTTACGGAAAATGATAAAGATATTCCATATTCATTATTGAATTTCTTTAAAAAATGTCATTTACACTGTATTAAAAGTTTGTAGAGAGCAGTTACAAAATGGACTAAGAATAATTTGAAGGATATTTCGTTAATGAACAAAAAAAAATTTTTTAAATAAAAAATTAAGATAAAAAACCACTAATTCCAAAAATTGTCGTTGTTAATTATAATATTTAAATATGCATAGATAAAGATATACAATCATTCTGTATAAATACGAAATTCATGTAAAGAAGACAAAGTGACTTTACGGAAAACGAGTGGAATAAATAAAACGTGTGTGTATAAATTTACAGCAAAATAAAAAGTTATACTCTTTAATTTAATTTCATAAAATACGTTTATGAATTTTTCAGTTAAAATTCCAAAGTTACAGTTCCAGTTAAAGTTCCAAATATGTTGATGTTCGTGTAGATATTGTAGACGAACAAAAACTTGACAATACAAAAATATCTTTGATTAATATTCTCCCCTCTTGACCAAGTTCTCTTTTCTTCGCAGGTATGATCTCGCACTCTTTGTGTTGCAATATCTCATTCCCTTGTGCGTCCTTGTCTGTACCTATGTGCCCATTTCCTTCCGTCTTTGGAGACACCAGAGTATTGGAGAGAATCCCTACGGGCAAGGGGAGAGTATTCGATCCAAACGCAAGGTAAACAATAATTCTCTGGACAATATGACTAACGAATCTATAGTTATAGTTGAGGATGTTTTATTCAATAAAAAAAATAGATATCTATAGTACAAAAAGTTAAACTGGAACTTTTTTACAAAGAATTTCACTTGTCCCTTAAACAAAGTACGGATACTTGGATTTCTAAGATAAAAAAGTTAAAAACATCCCCGCACGAGACTGCTAATTAATAATTTCGTGTTAGAGTATTGACAAAAATAACATATTACTATTTCATAATACAGCAAACATTTATTTAGATTTTGTTGTACAATGTTCTTACGCACAAATCTACATGATTGCTATTGTTTGCTTCAAATGTTCAAACGATGGATAAGCAGAGTTGTTCACCTCTATATACCTGGTTGATGCATGTCTAACTGTAGAAGGTCACGAAATTGTGCAGATTCCACAAAAAAGTATGTCGTTTTCGGAAGAAACCTATAACATTGATGACATTGCGGCTGGGATTGATGAACTGTTAGGTGAGACAAACAATGTCAGTCAGTTCAGAGATTATTGCCGAAACGTACAATTAAAAAAAAAATATGTTATTCCGAAGTCGACTTCTTTTTCGACAAAATGTTCAAGAAGTTTCTGACAGAAAAGGGATTTTCCTCCAATATTGAAACAATGAGACCTGCAATATTGAATGATTATCTCCGATTTATTATATTTGTCCTTACCAAACTTATTGTACATCGGAATTTGACCAGCAGTATTCAGAACCGCTCCATTGATATACGGCACGGCACAGAATTTCGTCGCGCAAAGCCACTCTAAACGCGATGGTGGGCATGGTATTCGAAGAAACCATTCCTATGAAAGTATCTTACCTAGTGACATTGACAACTACAAAGAGTATTTTTGGGTTCTTCTCAAACAATTCTATGTACAATAACATGTGTGGTTTTATCTATTATTTTAGTCTTCGAAGCCGGGAAACAATGATTCTTTCTCATTTTCTGCTGATTCTAAAGAGAAAAATGTTTTGAGTAAAAATTTCAAATTATCGCTCCTTTTTATTTGAACTATAAATATACAATTAGTTTTTTATTCTTGAAACCTTTTAGTTATAAAAATTAAAAATATGAAATTGCAACTATTTTTACTCCTACATATAAAAAATTATGGGATAACAAAATTCAGTTTAAATTAATTAAGGGCAAAACTTGTAAGATTTTGCAATTAAAAATTATGTTTCCGAGTTGAAGATGTTTTTGAATTTGCCCTTTTCAGACGAAATTAATTGTTGTCTGAAAAGTTAAAACAATAATTTTAATTGAAATAAAATGTTTTAAATCAGAAAGAAATGCAGAGATATTCAAATTATTTTTTTTATTAAAGTGGACTTTTTCTTTTAAAAAATTAAAATTTAGTTTTTAAAAATTAAATATATTTTTTTTGCTAAATGACTAAAATGACATGAAGAATAGGAGAGTAGAAGGGGGCTGTTTAGAACGAATCTTTGGAGATATATATCATACGTAATCTATGATTTTGATATATGGTAGTGCAAAATCCTTGACCTACTTATCTTCTGAAAATATCCAGACTTTGAAGATTCTACTGATTTCACTCCGGAACTTAGATATAGAGACTGTAAATATGCCTTGTATATATCGTTTAATTCAATTATTTGGTCTTTTCCATATTATTCTTAAATACATTTAATCTAGTTTTTGTTCGAAGTAATTGGTGGAAAATGAGTTGTAAGGATTTAAAATAAACACTGTTGAAGGAACAGAGTATCACGAGTCATGAACATGGCAGAACAAGTTTTTAATAATTGCTTTTAAGATTTATTGAAGAGAGGCAATGCATTTTCCTATTCTGTACACATTGGGATCTTTATAGAAAAAGGAAGCTACATATTAATTAAAGTTACGCCCAAATGTATAACAGAAATTTGTGAAAAAATTAATGACAGAAATCTCGGTAACGGCGATGTCCAATTTTTTAATTAAGATAAATCATCTATAATATGATTTTCATCAGATTAAACAAATTGCTTTTAAATTCAAAATAGCATTTTAGTTTTAAATTGGCAGTCCCGAAAATTATGAATATGATTTGGAAATCTAAAAATGTAGAAAGGCTAATTTAGCTATAAATAAAATTAATTTAGTAATTTTTGTATATCTTCTATCACATATTGAAGCTTTAACAAACTAAGGAACTTTAAGAAATGTCATGATAGTATCACATCTATTCTGGACGTAGGCGCTAAGATATGATATCAAACTATACATTACAGCCTTATATATTATACCATCCATATTATCGATATTTATATATGGATTCAATCTAGGTTTTGTACAATAATATTATTTTATTTATAACTAGTTCATTGATGCAAAAATGTTATCAGTATTCTAATGATTGATGAGCGGAGTGCTTTTGTAATTTGACATTTCATTCTAGTCTTTCATGAAAACTTTCATGAAAAGTAAGTATACCCGCATATATTCCCAAGTATTCTTTGATTTATAAGTTGAAAAAGAAGTCAATCGTTATAAATAAATAAGTTTAACAACGGTGAAGTAGAATATGAAACTTGTTTAAATTTCGCAAATGCTCTGGATATCAAGGAACTATATAAGTTTAATATGACTGTGAATGTTGCATCAACGTCATCTCATATGTTAAAAATGTATGAGGTCATTCTATTGGTAATATGGTAAAAAGAATGAGTAGGTAGGAGAATCTTAAAAATGTATGTATAGGTACGATAGATTTAAATCGGGAATATAATTTTTTAATGCTCAATTTAAAAAAATTATTTATTTTTATAACATTACACTTTTATTAAATAAATTTTAAATACTTTAGTAATTTGTGTTACTACACTTTTTTTGATTATTTTTTAAAATGTTATCGCATATTCGTAAATAGGTAAGTATTGTCTATAGCTTCAAGATATTGTAAATTGTCGGCAGATAAAAGGAAATGCAAATATATTGATAGTTTGTGTGTAAAATACTTGTTCATAACATTAAAAGTTTTAGTTATATAATATAGATATTTAATTATTTTTACTATATTGTAAAAAATTACAAAAATTGTTTCGCTAATTTTGCAAGTATATTATTTTATGTTACGTTATATTTTTTTTATAAAATAAAAGTCATATCTTAATTTGTTTAATTGTTGTATTTATTAAAATATACAAACATAGATCTAAGCAATGACTTATATATTATTTATATAGACCGGCAAACAGACCAATATTCAATAGTAATAAACTTCGCGAAGGTATATATCTAGAAATAAGAAATTCATGGGCGATATTAATGCATTTCAATTATATACGGTATTAGTTTCGTTATAAAGAGGGTATTCAATCAATATATAATGATCAAAAGTCTATTAAAATAATAGATAGGTATACTATCTTTGTTTAAGTTTTATTAGATTGGTAATTTATCTGATTATTGTCACTTAGTATCGGTTTCTGTCGATCCGGGCAAAAATTCAATATTATTAGTAATTGCTGTAGTAATATTAAATTCAATAATTATTTATATGTAACAATTAAATATATATGTTCTGTTAAAGTTATTTTCAAATTATTTAACCAATCACAACTCTGGATTTGCCATACACGCGATGCAACATACTTTAGTATACAGAAATATTTTAGAGGTCCAATCTAGTTTTATATGTAATATACAATATCTATATGATTAAAATATATAATATTGATTGAATAACCTCTTTAAAACGAAACTAAAACCGTATATAATTAAAATGCGCTCTGGACATTTTTTTGATCAGTTTGCCGGTCTAGATAAATAATATAGAAGTCAATGGAGCTAAGTTTTGCAAAATACACGTATAAATTTATAAATTCAATATATTGATTATTTTTCCATTCGTAAAAATTCCCGTAAATAACATTATATAATTTTAAAGAATTCTGGAGTATACTTATTTATTACTTTTACGATAATTTTGTGACTCCCTTAAACATTTGTTTGTTCTTTTAATTGAAAATAGAAGAAACCATGCAATATTTTAGTTTTTATCCAATTTATGAACTCACATAATAATACTAACTTGTTATTTCAAAAACTGCTTCCAAGAGATAAAAAACAACAAATGGTAATTAAAATAGAGTCCCTTATAATGTGTTCAGATGAGCAGATGAAAACGTCTCTAAATGAAACAAAAAAATTGCATCTTAAAATAGGAATTAAACTCTAGTTTATTTTTTAACTTAGATTTATTCCTTCCTTTACTTCTGCTCGTACAGATAGTGAAAATGATGATTGCTATAGTGATTATCTTTGCGATCTGTTGGCTTCCATACCAGATGTTCTTTATGCTTCTGCGGGCTGTCCCTCAGTTCAAGAAACGTTCATCAACCTTGATTGCCTTTATCTCATGTTACTGGCTAGCCATGAGCAACTGCATGTATAACCCCATAATCTACTACACCATGAACAAGAGGTATGCAGATTCTATATTTCAAATTAGAATTTCATGGCTATAATTGACCGAACATAGCTATTTTGAATTATTCTTTAAAGCATTTTTCAGGTATCTTTATGAGTAAAAATGGTTGTATCTTTATCGATATATTATGGCATTACTTATAAAACTTAATATTTTGAAAACTTAAATTCTCAATGTCTAATTATGTGGTTAAATTTAATAAACTGTTTAGAATAATTAAGACACTCGTTCAAAGTAATCTATTTAAACAAATTGAGTATCAAAGAATATAAATATATTTCAAATGAGTAAATAATGTTTATTATTATTTTTATGTTCAATTAAAATTTTATAAACATCCAATTTTTATGATATATTAAGATATGTTTTCCTCTATATTTTTATATAATTTTTTAGTTTAGGTTTGGAATTGACCAAAAAAGAATCCAAATATATTAAATATAGTTATCGTCTTCATAGTTACATATTTAGCAGTGTGAACGTTATCATAGGACTCCATCGAAGTTTTCCATTTAACATGAGTAAGTAAAATGAATAATTGTTAAAGAATTGTTTAGAACACTCACAGCTAAACGTTTTCGATGTCTATCAAAATGTATTTATCTTTTTCCGGTAAAAGAAAACGCGATTATAGCTGTACTCTGTTGGCGTGTATTTTTATTTCAAAAAGTGGAATAAAATTGTGTATTGTTTTAAAAAAGCTTCGCTTTCGAGCGTTGTTAAAAGCTTTTTTTAATAAAAACTTAAATAATTTTTTCAATGTTTTTAATTTAGTTGGTTCTTTTTTCTTCCATATTTTCTTCTCAGATTTTTCTATGAAAAGCTAAATACTGTGAATAACATATGTCTGTGATAGAAGTATTATAACAAGAATAAGTCCTTATTAATGTAAAACCAGTAAATTTTATATTTAATTTTTTAAGATTATTTTGGTTAAACCAAATATAAATAATCTGTACTGTAGTTCATGCATTTTAATTATTTACATTTAATCTTTTGCTTTCTTATATCTTTTTACATCAAAGTCAAATGTCATTTTTCTGAACGACTTATTAATGTCATTCTTTTTATTAATAGGTAAGAAATATTAATTATTTATGAATGTCGGTATCATTTTATAACAGTGTATGATGTTATCAGTTATGCCGAAAAAGACGTTTCTATAAAGTTGTTTTCATTAATTATTTTAAAAAAATAAAGGAAAAAAAAATTAACAAATTTCAAAATATCGCAGCTAAATTATTGTTATTCAACTTCACAGATTTCGTGAAGGATTCAAACGCGTGCTTAGCTGCGGCTTTTGTTGCTCTTGCTACAAGGTGCCTGTTAATCAGTCGGATGGTACAGTTCGACTAACGGAGCCTTCCATGCGGATGACCAATCTAAACGGGAGGGCCCTTCGTGGAGGGGGGACTGCAAGATCCGGAACCGACGGGTCCGGGGAGTCGATTCCTCTGAAGGAAATGCCCGCGCGTCTTCTTGGTGATATAGAGCCGGCTAAAGATGTCAATGTCTTATAGTTGGCTACTATTTTACTAGTGCGGTTTTATGATTAGGTGACTATTTTTTTATCGACGTGATTGTATTTTTGACGAGAAGTTTTATTGTTATTTCTAAATGTCCTTCTAATTCGCATGATCCCTGTTGTTGAAATTTGAACAAAGATTATTGATTAATGAATACATTGTAATGTTTAAAGTCCGCTATATATAATCAATAAATATTTTTTTATTAGGATCTGTTTAATCATTACTGATCTTTAAGATTAGTTATGCTTTTAAATTTTAGAAATGAGAAACTTTTAAAAATAAACAATAAAATAATAAATATAAAAGATGGTAGCCAAAATTGCGACCTTTCCTCACAATGCGACTTTTATAAATATTTCCATGAATTTTTCAGTTACAATTTATTCAATTAAAAATTCAATATTTTGATTTATGAAGATATATTGTATCAGTTAATTAAATATTTGAAATAAATGAAGTTACTTTTAATACAAGCTATTTTAAATATTTTCCATTGAAGTGATTCACATTGACAATGTTTGATTATCTT